>CM054177.1:12261063-12386063 GCA_028829895.1 Sinotaia quadrata | reverse complement strand
AAGTCACTAACAACATATAAAGTAGCCCAAGATGTCATATCAACACACAAGTCACTAACAACATATAAAGTAGCCCAAGATGTCATATCAACACACAAGTCACTAACAACATATAAAGTAGCCCAAGATGTCATATCAACACACAAGTCACTAACAACATATCATTTAGCTCAAGATGTCATATTAACACAAGTCACTAACAACATATAAAGTAGCCCAAGATGTCATATCAACACACAAGTCACTAACAACATATAAAGTAGCCCAAGATGTCATATCAACACACAAGTCACTAACAACATATAAAGTAGCCCAAGATGTCATATCAACACACAAGTCACTAACAACATATAAAGTAGCCCAAGATGTCATATCAACACATAAGTCACTAACAACATATAAAGTAGCTCAAAATGACGTCGTATCAACACCCAAGTGGAGCAACAAAACGTAAAAGAAAACGTGAGGAGATGTTAAGCTTAACGTAACTACAAAAAATAGATATGTTCTCTAAGCCAGCACCTATGCAAAGTCAATCTACGCCTCCTGAGTTGAAAAATCGACCGAGTCAAGATGGTTGTAAAGCAGTAGGTCGAACGCAAGATACTAGCGTTATTGAAGGACATGTTGAATCTCAGCCATCGGAAGGATGTAGTGCTAATTGTACTGTTACAAATTCAATCTCAGCCAGACATTGGAAGGATGATTAGTGCTAATTGTACTGTTACAAATTCAATCTCAGCCATTGGAAGGATGTAGTGCTAATTGTACTGTTACAAATTCAATCTCAGCCAGACATTGGAAGGATGATTAGTGCTAATTGTACTGTTACAAATTCAATCTCAGCCATTGGAAGGATGTAGTGCTTATTGTACTGTTACAAATTCAATCGAAGCGTTTGATCCCAAAACTGTTGAAATTAAAAATATTGAAACTGCAAACAAATCGGAAAATATTCCACTCAAAACCGAAGACATCAGCAGTATTTTAGATCAGTTCCCAAATGACAGAGCAAACGTTTTAGTCAATGTAAATGACAGAGCAAACGTTTTAGTCAATGTAAGTGACAGTAGCATTAAATGGTTTCTCGTGGAACATGGACCATGCCAACCCAAAGATCCTTTCCCTAGGGACTCGAATCAAAACAACAGGTGGGTTACGTTTCATATACATACACAAACATGCACTCACACATTTTTACACATGTATAAACTTACACACACACACACACACACACAAAACCCATGCACATCCACACATCCACTCACACACATATACATATTTACATACATGTAAACACTTGCATACATATATTTATACCTGTATAAACACACACACACACAGAGAAATTTGTCATATTGTTGTAACAAAGCATAACAATAATATCATTATTATTATGTAGTAGTAGAATACTGGCAAGACAAAACATGAAAAAATTCAAATTACAATGAAAATATATATTAGTTATTGTCATGGAGTCAAGGGAAAATTATGCCTGTCTTACTAACTAAAAGTTATATCTTCAATCATTTATTAAGCTCTTTGATCCTTTCATTTTTTTGTGTTTACATTTCGCTATGCTAGTGATCGTTACCGGGTGACGTCATGCCATGCGTGCACCATAAGTGGATTACTGACTTTTAGAAGGTTGCTGAGTTGTGGACCATCAAAAATGCCAGGTTTCAACTTCTCAATGGTCAACCCTGGAAAAGCATGGCACAAGTAAGCGAAACAGCCACCATCCTTGTCTAGAGCTTTGGTGAACTGTTTGATTAAGCCAAGCTTAATGTGCAGCGGTGGGAAAAGCATCTTGTCTCTGTCCACCAGAGGTTTGTTTATGAGGTTCTTTGCTTTGCAAGGTACCAGTTCCTCCCGTACAGGCCAGTCCTGCTTCGTATAATGCTGTGCTTTGTCACTATTATCCCACATGCACAGAAAGCATGGGTACTTGGTGAATCCAGACTGTTGTCCCAACAAAAAGTTTACCATCTTCAGGTCAACACAAAGTAACCATCCATGCTGATCATAACGAATTTTCTCCAGCACATACTTCACCGCTTCATACTTCTCCTTCAGTGTAGTCGATTGAGCTAGAGGTACAGAGGCAAACTGGTTACCATTGTGTAGCAGAACACATTTCAGTGATCGCTTGCTGCTGTCAATGAACAATCTCCAATCTTCAGGTTTATACTGTGGCACTCCAAGCTTGTGCAGAAGCTGCGCAATATCTGTACAGTACACCAGGTCCTTCTCTGTAGAGAAAAATCTGAGATACTCTTGATGTCTGTTGCGGTAGAAGGTGATGCGAACACTGCCAGAAAGGACGTCTATTCCCTCAATCTGGATGCCAACAGTTCAGCAGATGACTTTGACAAGCTGAGATCGGTTCCCTCCAAACCATAGGAATTCCAAACTTCAGACAACTCTTCTTACCCTTGGTCCAACGACGAAGATTCTCGGTGCATGTCTCACATACCATGTGTGGAGCCCAAACTTTATCCTGATCACCAAGTTTTATACCAAGATAAACATGCTTTATAAAACCGGTTCCTGTATTCCTGGTGTATTCGCCGCCTTTGTAGCAAAATACAACGGGTTTATTTTTGCAAAGTCTTCGGCCGATTCCATTTCATTACCCAAAGAAGAAAAATATCATTTATGTCAATTATTAAAAAATTAGCTTATGTAAAGTCTTCATAATTATGTAAAACAAATTATAATTTGTTTATTTAAAGAAATAAGAAAGAATTTTACATCATATAAATAGAAAATACCCTTATATGTTTAAAAACAACAACAACAACAACAAAAAATAATGTCGCAATAGATCAAAACGTTGATAAAAATTGCTCAAAAAGTTGACCTGATTGAACAAAACCGATGTCATTTTTGGATCCAGCACACTAAAACTGTCATAAATCCGTCAAAAAATCTTAGACAGCAAATTTGTTGTTGCCCAGTTAATTAGTCATTATTAAGATAATGTGCCCAATTCACACAATATTACACAGATTAATCTAAATTAATATCTAAACTGACTGAGGAGACTGAAGGATGAGTTTAGCAACCAGTCTTTCGACAGACAGCATAGGTGTAATGTTAAAATTAACAATCTTTTAATCCTCATGCTGAGACAGGGTCTCTAAATAAATGCTGGCACGTAACAGTTACTGAAAAAATTGGAAACTTATCAAATAAATCGGGGAATACTTTCTCTTTGTGTCAAGAATATAGGTCAATTCAAAGTGTACGACAACGTATAACTTAATACTTTTTAAAATTCTCATAACACTGTAGGTTTCTTGGGGTCACAAATAGAGAAACTGCGTAATTTGAATAACTGAACCGTACAATACTAAACGATTTAATGGGGGGGTGAATAGAGCCAGACTACAACTATTTGTCAAGCGGAAGGTGTTTCTAAAGTTAGCATCATTGTAACGACTTTTATAAACTTATTTTTTTTAAAAGTATGATCAGTTCATTTCCTTCCTGGTCAAGATCGGGTTTGCATACGTGATTATACTACGAAAGTATTTATGGCCAGTTCACAATGACGTAATTATTTAGGTCCAGTTCACAGTGACGAAAGTATTTAGGGCCAGTTCACATGACGGAAGTACTTAGGGCCGGTTCACATGACGGAAATACTTAGGGTCAGTTCATAATGACGAAAGTACTTAGGGCCAGTTCACAATGACGAAAATATTTAGGGCCAGTTCACACTGGCGAAAGTACCGAGAGCCAGTTCACAATGACGAAAGAACTTACGGTCACTTCACAGTACTTAGGGCCTGTTTACACTTACAAAATGAATTTGCTTTATGCTGCTAATGTCTTGTTTCATTTCGTCCTCGGGATTTCAGTCGCAGGGTTAAGGCCATTTAGTTTTGTAAAGGGGAAGTCGATTGGACAAATAGTATTTTTTTTTTAAAATAACAATATATTTGTTTAAATAATAAAAAGTTATGGGCGGGCTGGACGAGCTGACTTACTTCCAATCAAGATTTCCAAATGCTCAACTGGTAAAATTACTCACCAAGTGCTCAAAAGGTAAAACAAACTCCATCTCAGTTATGTTTCCTTGACCATTACTAAGAAGCGTCTTGTGTCAACAACATTACTTTCAAGAGGAAACAAAAGTAAAAATTAAATATCTAAACCAACAAATGCTTGTTAAAAAAAAAAAGAGACGTGACATTATTTTACTTTAAAAACACCAGTTTGCACTTATACACTGAGGAGTAACTGTCTATAATTCAAGAGGTCGACTGATTGTAGTGTGATTTGAACAAGTGACCTTTGCTCAGCAAAATTAGTACAAACTTCTAGCCAAGTAAAGAAAATATTAAAATATTTTCAGTCCAGACTTTTTCTCTCTCGACTATCTCGTTCACACAAGCATTTTCGTTTCCAGATCTGAGTTCTAATAGTTGTAGAAAAATTCATTCAAATAAACAAATAATCTCCAGTGTTATGTCTAGCTCGTAACAAAAACTAAAGCCCAACGAGTCTAATAGACTTAACTTCATCTATCAACAAGCAAATAATTTTCAGATCTACCTTACAGCTAAAATGAAGGTGTGTGTATGCGTGCGCATGTAAACAATATTCAACACAGGAAAAATGAATAGTCTAAAGAAGACTTGAGAATGGTTGTGAAAGTGAACCAGTGTTCGAAATGAGCAAAAGTTAGTAGCGGGAGTCAGCAAAATGTTGCTTTAGTATGGCCCCACCTTACCCCCACCAATCAAAATAATAAGCAGAGAGACTCCGCTTCAACCCGAGAGTGACGCTAGTAACGCGTGAGAGTGACGCTAGTAACGCCATGATAGTGACACTGTCAGCAAGAATGGAACACGCAAGACAGCCATCGGTTTGATATTAATGTGGTGAGCACGACTCGGGTACCTTTAGCAATGGTAGCCGACTACGTCAAGTCTGACATTTAAACAGACTACCTGGCTTTTCAAGTCTGAATTATGATTGCCTCTTGCTTTCTCAAGTGGTGTAGCGGGTAGCACTGACACCCAGGGGAGGGGGGAGGGAGATGACATTTGGCTCTGTATACGAATGTGGGAGAGAGAGAGGGACACACACACACACACAGATTTTAAATAGATCTCAAAGAAACCTTGGCAACATATTTCAGATCTAAAGATAATGCTGACACCATCTAGCAATGAGAACGTTCGAGTTATTTCTGGATCAAACGCAATCTCGGTCTTCTGCACGGATTTGGCTGGGGTGGTGGTGATAGTGGAGGATGTTGTTTCTTCTTTTTTTTTTTTTTAAAAAAAAAAAAAATTGACCTTGACGTCATTTTCGAGTCACAGCTGATGGGCAAGACCGTGTTCAAATCTTACTGCGCCCGGATAAAAATGTTTCCAGCGACCTGCGTGCCACGGGTTTGAAGTTAGTCGCCAATAAGAAAAACAGTAAATCGAAATGAACATTAGTGTACTTGTAGACTCAATAATATTGTTCTTCTTTTAATAACAATTTCAAAGATGACATGGGGAAATACTGAATATTTAATAGATCGGGAGGGAGACAACTCTGATGAATGTATCAATAATAGGCGGTAAATGAATAGGCAGAAAATGGCGATAAATTATTGAATCTAGGACAGCGTGAGGAAAGGAAGAAATAAAATAAAAATACAAGTGTGCCGCTGATGGCAGTAATTAGCTAAATGTACAATTGACTTGTTGTAACAAATATAGTAGTTAAATTTACTATTGAGAAAAAAGCTAATCTTAAAAAGCAAGCTCAAAAATAAACTCCAGAGAGAACGCAGGCAGCACTGGCAAATACGTTTAGATCCTCATCCATCAGTCCAAACAACATAATCAGATCAGAGGTGTGTGTGTGTGTGTGTGTGTGTGTGTGTGTGTGTGTGTGTGTGTGTGTGTGTATTAATACTAAAGATGAGACAGTGCATAGTAAACTACTAAATATCACAGTTAAATGTTAAATATATAACAGAGGGCAGTGATATTCTGAATGTTATATAGGGCAATAAAATACTAAATATCACAGTAAAATGTTAAACGCGAGGGCAGTGAAATTCTGAATGTTATTTAGGGCAGTAAAATACTAAATATCACAGTAAAATGTTAAACGTGTAACCGAGGGCAGTGAAATTCTGAATGTTATATAGGGCAGTAAAATACTAAATATCACAGTAAAATGTAACCAACGGAAGTAACATTTTGAATGTTAAACCGAGGGCAGTACAATGCTGAAAGTACCACGTAAGATGAAACTGCTGACAGTGATAAGTAAAAGATGATTTAGAGGATATGATCGATGATTAATTGTCCAGAAAGGATGAGTGAATCTGATCGTGTACACAATTAACATTTCGTGGTTGGTCAGATAAAAGCCTGAAAGTGCACTTTTGTTTTTAAAATAATTATTTTTACTACATACTATCCATTTAGTGCGTACGAGAGAGGTTATTGCTGGCTCCAGCAGCACTCATTATTGTTCTAATTCTGCTTCCAACAGAGGATGGTTGGTCACCTTTAGGGCTCTCGTGTACCTATCATTTTCAGGTGTCGCCCGTCTTGATTTGCTCCAAAGGAATTTGGCTCCCCTCGCTTTATTCAGGGGTCTCTCACTCAATTCTGAGGTCCCTCATTCCGCTCTGGGATACCTCACCCCACCAGGTGGTTTATGCTGTTTTCATAAACATTCAAGTGATTAGTTAGGAGACAAAATGCTATAAGAAAATATTAACAAGAGATAAATTCCTTTTCTGCATTTGCTGAATATCACGGTAACTATTAAAGGAGGTAAACTACTGAATGTGTTTCAAAGGAGGTAGAAGATGGGATATGTTTCAAAATGAGGTAAACTACTGAATATGTTTCAAAGGGAGATAACATACTGATTATGTTTTAAAGTGAGTTAAAATATTCTATATGTTTCAAAGGGAGGTAAAATACTAAATATGTTTCAACGGGAGGTAAAATACTAAATATGTTTCAAAGGGAGATAACATACTGATTAGGTTTTAAAGTGAGTTAAAATATTCTATATGTTTCAAAGGGAGGTAAAATACTAAATATGTTTCAAAGGGAGGTAAAATATTGAAAAGAGAGGTAAAATACTGAATATGTTTCAAAGGGAGATAAAATAATGAATACGCTGCTTAATAATAAACAATAAATTCTGAAAAGTTATTTTTATTTCTTTTAGGGTGGTACTGGTCCCTTGATAGAATTTAACAGCCTCTGCTACAAAGTGCAGTAAAGTACTGAACATGCTACATGTGGAATGTTCAACAGTCTCTACTTCAAAGGGCGGTAAAGTACTGAACACTCCACAGAAGCTACGACATGCTGAACTAACACAACCACTCTATGATACAGGGGAGGTGGGGGGGGGGGGAGAGATATTGAATACCCGAAAGAGGTCAGTAAATTTCCACAAAAACTTTGACAGCGATGTAATTCGGTCGTGATTTCAGTTTGCCAGTAAGGTTTCCCTAATCTGAGGTCAAGGTTAAGCATTTCATAATTTTCGATAGCAAATAATATCTCACTTGGATGTCACACACTTGACTTTTACAAGTAATTAAATAAAGAGGTGACAAACACAAGCACTATTACTAATTGACAAAAGTTGTGAGATGAATCTATTATTACTATTATTACTACTACTACTACTATTATTATTATACTCAAGACACACAGACCTATTTGTTTACACTGGGCTAAGGAAGTAAATGAGTAAATAAGGACTCAATGTAAACAAACGGGCACAGTGCTAAAGCACTTGTAATACGAATCAAAATACATTCGAAATAAAAGCACGAAAGGTCTTTAAAAGTTAAGATCTAAAGATATCAAAACAAGCTACACTTCCTTCCTATCAGACTTTCGTAAGTTCGCGACTTCCGAAAGCATATCCTGTCCTCTAGCCCTAAACATTACATCAGCGACAGAAATAACTGTCGCAAGGACATTAAACTGCGCCGCTATAATTACTTAAGAGAAACAAGAAGTTTCAACAGAGTAATCAGAAGTACGTTGAGGTCTTTGACTAAAAGTTGTAAATTCAGGCATGCGAAGGGAACAACTTCTGGAATAAAACGCTGCTGGAGGGCACAAAATCGATGGCCTGTCCGGTCAGAGTGCAAAATAAAATATTTTACAATAAAAATCACTAAAATGAGTGGCGGTATTGAACACAAAATGACGTTAGTCACTCGGTCACTCTAAGCGCAGTGACACGCGTATTTCTTAGCGTGTTTGTGATGGTGTGTTTGTGTGTGTGTATGTGTGTGTGTGTGTGTGTGTGTGTGTGTGTGTGTACTGTAAAAGCAGTGACTTGAGTGTGTTTGTAAAGATTACGGATTTTACGACTGTGCTGCGGTTATTTAAAAACAAAAATTATATATGCACTTTGTAAATTGTACGAATTTTACACGTGTGTACTTTGTAAATTATACGGATTTAAGAAGTATGTACTTTGTAAATTGTTCGAATTTTACACGTGTGTACTTTGTAAACTGTACGAATTTTACACGTGTGTACTTGGTAATTTTGTACGAATTTTACATTGCATGTACTTTATATAATTATTCGGATTTTTACACGCGTGTACTTCGTAAAATGGACGAATTTTACACGTTTGTATTTTGTAATTTGTACGAATTTTACACGTGTGTACTTTGTAAAATGAAAAATACGTGTATACTTTGGATTTTGTGCTGATTTTGCAATCGTACACTTGGTAAATTGTATCGATCTTACAACTATATACTTAGTAAATAAAAATTATGTCCCCTTGTGTATTTTGTGTATCATATGAATTTTACACGTGCAAAAACTGTTGAAACTACTGATCACATGACTGTAGTCTGACCCTAAATTTCTTTGAGAGGTCTGAATTGATAAACAACGAAAGCAAATATTGTCACAAACAAAATTTAATACTAAAGTTCAGCTTTTACAAAAATAAATTAAAAGTGAAATAAAATATCACAACCGTAGCTAAAATTTGCTTTTGCTTTTCAAAATATCGCCAATTATATCGTTATTGGTATAGTTTAATAGCAAAAAATAAAAAATAATAAATAAATAAATCAAGCCTATAAGCCATTCTATGAAAAAGAGTTATAATGTATTCTTATAATATTGCGCTTCAGGGGTAGTAAAATTTGTTTTCAAAATTGTCACAATCTATCCTAGAACTGCCATGGGAAATGTCACAACCACAACCTATCCTTATTTTAAAGATCATCAGTTTAAATGAAATGTCACACTTATCCTTATATTATTACAGGTCTTCATTGTGTTGTGGACGTCACAAACTCTCCTTAATCTATTATAGTTGAGAAGTATTCAAATTTGTTGTAATTTTGTGTTATGCTGTTTTTCTTAAGCTGTTGTTGTGTTGTTTTCTGTATTGTTGATTGTGTTGCTTTGTGTGTTGTGTTTTGTATGTGTGTGGTTTGTTGTGTTGTATTTTTGTATTTTTTGGGGGGGTTGTGTTGGGTTTTGTGTGTGGGGGGTGTTGTTGTGTTGGGTTTTGTGTGTGTTGTGTGTGTGTGTGGTTGTTGTGTTGTTTTGTGTGTGGGGGGTTTGTTGTGTTGGTTTTTTTTAATGTCACTGCCTTATATCTACAATAATTCTACAATTCACCAATTAAAAAAGTTAAGTCTCACACGCTCTTCTTACACAGCTACAGTCCAGTAGTGCTGTGCTTGATTTTTCAGTGTCACAGCCTATTCTACAATAACACTACAATTCATCATTTAAACACGAAATGTCGGAACCAATCCTTATGCTATACAGTTCGCTAGGTTTCGTTGTTGCTTTTTTCTTTTCTTTTTAAAGTGTGCTCATCTACCAGATTGTCGGGGAAAGGGGGGGGGGGGTCACAACCACTCTTTGCAATGAATAACCATGATCGTGGTTCAGGATAACTTAATGATTTCGACCAAAAGTTGCTTTCTCATTTGTATACTGTAACACACCAGACAACGCTCTCAAGCGCCACCTACCCAGTCTTTTGACGAGTACAATTATGATTACAACAATGGCAGTCATGTTTCGATTTCTGTCTTCAAAAAGCCGTCATACTGATATGGGGAAGTAAAAGCTCCTAACAAATTGAGCAGCAAGGGAGATTATTATGTAGGGCCTATATTTCGCTGAAATACGTACAGTTCTTAGAGGGGTCAAATATGTTGCTTAACTACTGAGAAGGGCCTAAAAGTTGCTTAACTACTGAGAAGGGCCTAAATGCTGCTTAACTACTGAGAAGGGCCTAAATGTTGCTTAACTACTGAGTAGAGCCTATATGTTGCTTAACTACTGAGAAGGGCCTTATGTTGATGAGTTACTGAGAAGGGCTTAAATGTTGCTTAACTACTGAGTAGGGCCTGTATGTTGATGAGTTACTGAGAAGGGCTTAAATGTTGCTAAACTACTGAGTAGGGCCTGTATGTTGCTAAACTACTGAGTAGGGCCTATATGTTGCTAAACTACTGAGTAGGGCCTATATGTTGCTAAACTACTGAGTAGGGCCTATATGTTGCTAAACTACTGAGTAGGGCCTATATGTTGCTAAACTACTGAGTAGGGCCTATATGTTGCTAAATTACTACGTACGGCCTATAATTTACTGCAACGAGAATAGAAAATAATCGGTGATTGATCGGTGAAATGTGAGTAATCATAAGTGCAATTAATGTTTATTTCTACAGGATACATGCGTAACTAGAATGGTGTTGGAAACGTGTTACATTTCTTCGTAACAGTGTGATTCAGGAAACCAGAAAATTACGACGTTTGAGTTTAATAATAATAATGTACACTTTAAAGAGCGCAATACAACTTAACATATTGAAGTGCTTCATAATTCGGTCGCTGAACTCGATAACCACTGACGGGGAAAATGTGTGTCGATTGGAAAAATCCTGTCGACCCAGGCGACCTTATAATTCGAAGGATATGCACGAGAATCCGGTGTGCGCCGAGACCTGTTGACCATCAAGATCCCGTCAGCACTGGCAGCGCGAGAGTATGAGGCATTTTGGAAGTGGGGTGGGGATATCCCCCCCTCCCCAATGCGCCCCGTCGTGGAAGTGGTTAACAGGCTAACTTATTTCCCTTTCAGAGTGCAGTTATCTGAGCAAAATGCCCACGCTTCCTGGCTTCAAATTAGCTACCTCCCAACCCCCCCAACCCCCCCCCCCTATTCTTTCCAAGAGACAACGCAAGTCTTTTGTTACTTGATCTATTGATTTTGATTATTTGCATCATGCGCGCCACTGCTCAATCCAAAAATAAAATACTAATTTATTATTTATTATGCTAGAAGTATTTTTTTTTTACCTGTACAGTGCTCCTCTTAGAAACTGTTGCGGCGCCCTTAAATGAGAAAATGCTCCCCAACTCTCATCGCGCCACCATTCCTGGGCGCCCCTAATAGTCGGCGCCCGGGAGGGGGCAATTTTCCCCTTTCCCCGGTGCCGTCGCCAATCCTTCCCACCTTCTGCAGTCAGTCTCACCCGAGAGCTTCTAACTCACTGTTAAATGAGCCATAAAAAAAAAGCCAAGGCGCGTAACTCGCCAAGTCAAAAGCTGGGCACATTTAATTTAACTTTGCCTGAGAACAGCCGGCCGAAAACAAAATTAAACTTTTTTATATTTTATTATTTTAACGCCGAGCCAATGCCAAGTGGTCAAGAAACGTGGTCAGTAGCAGAGTTATCTACCGATTAGAAGCCAGCTTTTGTATTTTGCTTACTCACGTACTTAACTAATGTTCAAGTCAGTCGCGCAATTTACCGTTAAAGAGTTGCACACAATTTGGCTTGCAACAAAAAGAACAAAAAATATGTGGACAGACGTATGCATCGATAGATGGATAAATAGATTGGTTTTAGATGGCTTGGTGAATGGATATGTGGATTGGTTGAAAGGTGGATGGATATGCGGACTGGTCGAAATGTTGATGGATGGATATTCGGAGTGGTTGGAAGATGGATGGATGGATTGACTAGTGGATCGAGAGACATGTGGATAGACGGATTGATCAAGAGATGATTGGACGGAACATTTACATGTACTGTGGATGTTTGATCAGTGCCACGCCCTCTTAGTAAGCTTCTCGCTCAAATTTTGTGCAGTGTGTCCGGGGAATGTGGGGAAGTGGAGGGATGGAGAATGAACGGAGCTAGACAAGCTTGCTGTGAATTTTCGGGGGTAGGGGAGTGGGGACTGTCCCTGAGAAGAGAAAGTATGAATGCGTATTGAGACATTGGTGAGTAATCGTCGATGGTAGTCTGGAATGTCACTTTGGTCTACTATTTGATTGTGTCTTCGCGCCATTCCGAAAGAGTAAAACAGGATTGGGAAGGGATGGGCAGACAAGATAAAAACAAGCCATCCTGAATATAATTAGAGAAAAGAATGAATGGAGAAGACGGAAAACAAGCCATCCTGAATTATATAATTAGAGAAAAGAATGAATGGAGAAGTCACGATAAACCAGGCATCCTAACTATCATTAGAGAAACGAACAAATAAAGGCGGCAAGCAGAGACAAGAGAAAATATGAGCTAGAATGCTAGATTATCGAAAGTGGCCGTGTCTTGTTGCCTTCGGATGGGTACATGTTCCTCCAAAGAAGTTGTGGTGCAAAATGAGACATAAATAATGTAATTTTGAGTTAATATAGATTAATGTGGAAGATAAATAATGTGCTTTTCGGTCATTAGAGATTAATATGGCACACAAATAATGCAATTTTGAATCTTTAGAGATTAATGTGGCACATAAATAATATAATTTTGAATCTTTAGAGATTAATCTGGCACATAAATAATGTAATTTTGAGTCATTAGAGATTACTGAGACACATAAATAATGTAATTTTGAGCCAGAAATTAATGAGACACAAAAATAATGCAACTTTGAATCGACATTGATGAGACAGTTAAATACAATGATGAGACAGTTAACTGAACTGGTGAGACATTTTGTTAACTACAATGATGAGGCAGTTAAATGCATTGATGAGACAGTTAAATACAATGATGAGACAGTTAACTGAACTGGTGAGACATTTTGTTAACTACAATGATGAGGCAGTTAAATACACTGATGAAGAGTTAAGTAGGCTGATGAGGCAGTTTACTACACTGACGAGATAGTTAACTGCACTGATGAGTCATGGGTGAGATTGTTAACAAGAAGCAACATTTATGAGGCGATTAATTAAATTTATGAGTTGGGTAATCGTGTTGAAGAGGCAGTTTATCTACACTGGTGAGGCGGCAAAATACAATGCGGTTGTTATTTAAACAGAAGTTGTTAACTGTATTGATGATGTGGTTAACTAAGATGATGAAGCGATTGTCTATTCGATGAGGCAATTAACCATGTTAATTAACCATGTTGTTTTTGTGTTAATTGTACTGAGGGAACGATTACATTGGCTTTTTACAATATTAGAACAGATTAACTGATTTTGTAACAGACTAGCATGTAGTAAATATATAACGCCCACAAAACGTTACCAGTTCAAACTGGGACAAAGAACTACTACACAGAAAAGCATCATGAGAGGAGGGGAGGAAAAAGGGGGGCAGGAGTGAATAAAAGATGGACAATCAAAGTGATAGTATTTCAGGCAAAATATAGCTTATGTCAACAAATCATATAACAAACAAGAAAACAATCAAACAAACCAAACCAAAACAAACAACAATGTACGATTAGAACAAAAGATAAATAGGAATGCCTGCTTATTTCTTAGTTATATAAAACCATGACTCGGCGTCTGTTGAGAGTGTTCGAGGAGCCGGAGGGAGGGAGCAATGTGAGAGAGTTCACTTAGGGGTCGAGACGTGGGTGAGGGATTTCGAAGGGGGGAGAGAGAGAGAGAGAGAGAGAGAGAGAGAGAGAGAGAGAGAGAGAGAGAGAAGATTAACTGTGATGTCCAAGTTCACGACCGGAAAATTAAAGGGCAGTAACTTAACTACTGACACTCCTGTTCCCGTCAGTAGTGGATACAGGGCCTTAGTTCTCATGTCGGCCCTGTCGTTACCTGCCACTGTTTTCTCAGGTGAAAACGACTGAGATAAAAGATTCCACTACTGCTGGGAATTTTTTTTTTTTTTATAACGTTTAAAGGAATAAAAAGAACTGTGGGGGGAGAAAACGAGAGGAAAAAAGGAAAAGCTAAGGATACTGTGATACATTTAGAAGGGTGTACAGACAATTTAGAAACCTGTCATGCGATAAATTAGGGTGTACAGACAATCTAGAAGCCTGTCATGCGATAAATTAGGGTATACAGACTATCTAGAAGCCTGTCATGCGATAAATTAAAGTATCAATCTCTTCGGTACACGTTTCGCCTAAAGGTCGTGCGTATATACATCGGACACGCGCGCAGATCTAATAGTACGTGCTTATATACACCGGTCACGCGCACAGATCTAATAGTACGTGCTTATATACATCGGACACGCGTCCAGATCTAATAGTACGTGTGAAACAAACTTCGACCGACAGGTTCTTTTGCGCTAATTTTTTAATTATAAACATTACGAAACCTCTGCTTAGCCAATTACTATCTTGTGGGCTGGGGTTAGGAAGGGTGGGACATAATAAACAAGGCGTCACAAAACCAAATCCTGTTATCCGTCTATTGTAAGTAAATACGTCATCTTTATGCAAAACGACAACATCATTTATCCTTGTCGTACAATGAATGATGGATAGCTTTACCCTGTATGTCCAAAGTGTTTCATGAAGAACAGTTTCGAATTTTACACCTGAATTTTTTTTTAAAATGAAATTTAACTTTAAAAAAAAAAAAGAAATCACATAGTAATGATTTAAAGTATAAAAATAAATCATTGAACACTTCTCCCACCAAAACAAAACGAAGTAAAAGAACAAACACGATGTATAATTTAATATTGTGAAAAAGAAGAAAAGATGAATCGGCAGGAATATGAGGGGCTGTCAAACAGGACAAAATTTTGGCTCAAAAAGTCCGTAGCCATCCTAGCAATCACCCAGAGCAAATTCTAGAAACAAAGACAGGAAGTGTTACATTACGCGATCTTTATTGTATTTATTTTATGTCTTTAATAAGTCCAGTGGACTTCATTGTATTTACTTTATGTCTTTAATAAGTCCAGTGGACTTCATTGTATTTACTTTATGTCTTTAATAAGTCCAGTGGACTTCACTGTATTTACTTTATGTCTTTAATAAGTCCAGTGGACTTCATTGTATTTACTTTGTCTTTAATAAGTCCAGTGGACTTCATTGTATTTACTTTATGTCTTTAATAAGTCCAGTGGACTTCATTGTATTTACTTTATGTCTTTAATAAGTCCAGTGGACTTCATTGTATTTACTTTGTCTTTAATAAGTCCAGTGGACTTCATTGTATTTACTTTATGTCTTTAATAAGTCCAGTGGAATTCATTGTATTTACTTTATGTCTTTAATAAGTCCAGTGGAATTCATTGTATTTACTTTATGTCTTCTTCTATTTGCAACGTTCGTTGATTTTGGAGACGGGCATAACGCCATTAGAGAGGGGGGGGGGCTGTCTCGGGACGTGCTCTATTGTCCCCGTCCGATGGACTCGACCCTAAATTCACCAAACTGGAGCCAAGGGAATGGATAAGCGTGGCTTTCGCTGCGAGCTGACATCGGACGGACCACGAACATTAACTTCAGTGTCCGTTTTGACCGTCAGCTGATTTCACCGATCTCTTGAGAGAAACTGAGAATACAGCAATGCCGTCACCCAGCAACCCATTTCTTAGGTTAAATATCGCGAAATTTTTTAAAATTATGTTTCAAACTTCAAACATCGCAGTTTAAAACCCAGGCTGTAGTTTGGCGCCGTTGGCTCCACTAATTCAAACACAACTCTGACTCCTGGGAAATACATCCGCGACTTAAGATATAGTCACACACACACACACCGTGTACATGAGTTGCCGGTTTGCTATAGTACACTTTCCCGCTTCGTGGCCCAATCTCTCCGCTCCAGAATTCATGTAATTATGTCCCTTGGGGTCTACGAAATCAGTGGAAATTGGAAACCCGACGTTAAAGCCCTTAATGTGTGCTGAAGAGTTCCCTGCACAACTCCGGATTTTATTCAGTTTATTTATGCGTAACATTTCTTTCTTTTTCCATTTGCTTATATATTATTACTCCTGCTTGAAGATGGCGTTAGAACCATAAAATAGATTCAGATGTGCGGATAATACACATGAATTGATTTTTAGATATTATTACTCCTGCTTGTAGATGTCATTAGAACCATAAAATAGATTCAGATGTACGGATAATATACATGAATTGATTTTTAGATGTTATTACTCATGCTTGTAGATGTCATTAGAACCATAAAATATATTCAGGTGTGCTGATAATATACATGAATTGATTTTTATATTTTTGCGCAAAAATGTTATTCTTGTAACACACTTTACATGTATACAGTTTATCAATATAAAATGCCTAATGAAACCTACAATTGGTAGCTGCTGTTGTTTATCGGTTGCTTCGCTCTTTCATAACAACCATTACATACGTTGAAGTATCTTTTTTTAAAAAGAACTTTTTTCTTTCAGTGTAGAAACTTTTTAAAGTAAAGAGTCCCGGTGCTTCTCCGTCTGAACTTTTCTCTTTTAGGTTTGTCTGTCTAGGCACAAGTGTTTAATTTGTCTGGCTAGGCACAAGTGTTTAAATTTGTCTGGCTAGGCACAAGTGTTTAAATTTGTCTGGCTAGGCACAAGTGTTTAAATTTGTCTGGCTAGGCACAAGTGTTTAAATTTGTCTGGCTAGGCACAAGTGTTTAAACTTGTCTGGCTAGGCACAAGTGTTTAAACTTGTCTGTCTAGGCACAAGTGTTTAAACTTGTCTGGCTAGGCACAAGTGATTAAACTTGTCTGTCTAGGCACAAGTGTTTAAACTTGTCTGTCTAGGCACAAGTGTTTAAACTTGTCTGGCTAGGCACACTCAGCTATACTTGTCTAGGCGGAATATTAAAGCTTTCTCATCTATGAGCAAATATACCTAAGCGTACCTGTCTAAGCAAGTACAGGTCAAAAAAAAAAAAAAAAAAAGGTATACCCGCCAAACAAGCTTTCTAAAGTGCCAAATATGTTATTAAATTCGTCAAGCAAATTTGCAAAGGTCCAAAATGGTTTGACTGTACAAAAATCAGTTTTTAGGCATGTTTAAAGTGCGTTCAAACAAAGTAAGGCTTGACACTTGACAAGTAAAGTTTTAATATGAATGCAGCAAGGTAAATAAATGTGCCAAAAAAACGTCCAAAGCGTGCCAAGTAAGTTTTCAATGTGCCAAATAAGGTTGAAAGCGTGCCAAGTAAGTTTTCAATATGCCAGATAAGATCCAAAGCGTGCCAAAAAAGTTTACAATGTGCCAAATTAAGCTGAAAGCGTGCCAAGTAAGTTTTCTATATGCCAGATAAGGTCCAAAGCGTGCCAAGCAATGTTGTAATATGCCAAATAAGTTTTTGAAAGTGCTAAGTAAGGTTGTAATGTGCCAAGTAAATTTTTAACGTGCCAAGTAAGACTGTAATATGCCAAATAAGGTTGTAATATATCAAGTAAGGTTGCAATATGCCAGGCATTGTTGTAATATGCAAAGTAGGTTTTCAAAGCGCCAAGCAAGGTTGTAATATGCCAAATAAGTATTTAAGGTGCCAAACAAGGTTGTAATATGCCAAATAAGTATTTAAGGTGCCAAACAAGGTTGTAATATGCCAAATAAGTATTTGAGGTGCCAAGCAAGGTTGTAATATGCCAAGTCACTTTACAAGGAATCAGATAAGCTTCCAGACATAAGAAGTAATTATTTAATATGCAAGATAAGTTTTTTCAACGCGCCAAGTAAGATTTTACAAAATAGATATATATGTTCTCTAATATAACTCGTGAAGTCTTACAGGCGGAAGCAAGGTTGTAATATACCCCATGAAGCCTTACAGGTAAAGGCAAGGTTGTAATATACCCCATGAAGTCTTACATGTAAAAGCAAGGTTGTAATATACCCCATGAAGTCTTACAGGTAAAAGCAAGGTTGTAATATACCCCGTGAAGTCTTACAGGTAAAAGCAAAGTTGTAATATACCCCGTGTAGCCTTACAGGTGGAAGCAATATTGTAAAATACCGCATGAAGTCTTACAGGTGGAATCAAATACATTTTCCATTTTGATAATTAAATGTACAACGATTCAAGGAACGCAAAGAAAGAGAATTACGACTGTTTTCTCTCAATGAGTGCCAGACAGTTAGCGAGTACTCAAGATAAAAATGTCAACTCCTGTTTCCAAATAATTGTCGCCGGACAGTATAGAACAAAATGAATACTGGGTTATTTATTCAAATATTATTTTCAAAAGCACAACGGATCGCTTGGCAACAACGAGCAATAAGATAAGTACAAACTATTATTTATTTACTTTGTATTACAATAAGACAACTACAATATATTATTTATTTACTTTGTATTACAATAAGACAACTACAATATATTATTTATTTACTTTGTATTACAATAAGACAACTACAATATATTATTTATTTACTTTGTATTACAATAAGACAACTACAAACTATTATTTATTTACTTTGTATTACAATAAGATAACTACAATATATTATTTATTTACTTTGTATTACAATAAGCTGTAAAAGTTGACTCTACAATCGGCGGAAACTTGACGTACTGACACCATTTCTTTGGCTTTCTTAAAGAGCAGGATATTCTAATGAACTTTGGTAGGGCACATTGACTTTACACACGCACAATCCTCCTTCACCCCACCCCACCCCTCCCAAATAAAAATAACTTGAACTTTCAATAGAAACAACAAAAAGATTTATAACATCAAAATAATACTGTTCTGCGCGCAGTGTAATTGGTATCGGAAGAATGAAGAGGCGTCAGTGGTCACCCGTTTACTAATAAAATGTCTTGTAAGTGTCCCGTGTATTTAAAGGGTACATGTTAGTCGGGTCAGTTCAATCTCTGCAGGAACTCAGGTAAAGAATGAGGTCACGCCTGAAATAAAAATGACGTGCGAAACTTGACACTGAAGAGCAAAGTAAATGTAACTCACCCACTACTGCAACCCCCTTATTACCCCACCCACCCCAATCTACCCCTCCATCCCTACGTAACAATTTGATTACGCATTTACCGATTTTCTGAAGACGCAAACAAACAGCAAAACAACCGATGAAAAACAAACCAAAATGAACCATCATGTGATAACAGGTAACCTATAACAAAATCAGTTCTATCACGTGACAACAAATATCCAATGACAAAATCGGAGCTTGCAAGTGGGGCCCTCCATGTTAAATTCCAAAGACAGAACGCGGGAACGGTTGTAGGTAATGCGTAGACGTTGTTCATTTTTACGCGGTTGTGAAGAGTCTCGTGGTCCAAAGACTTTCGTGTGTATGACGCAACTGTCTAAAAGGGAGGGGGGAACGGTAGCTTAAAAAGATCTGCACGAATTCTGGTTTGCACCGATTCGCATGGCAGTGACAAAACTCGAAAATAGCGGTTCAAGGTTCAAAGATTGTCAGTCAGGTCGTGCAATGAAAGCCTGATGGCCACTTTCGTTGTGAAACTGACAGACAAAAATCCAAAAGATCGTAATTCGAGAAAAACAAGAGAATGAACAACAACAACAACAAATAGCCTACCGTGATTAGTGTTTCAATCTTAATGCAGATCTACATTCAAGGACACCCGTGACCTTAGAACTGCCCACCCTAAAAGAAAAAAAAAGGCAATTCACTGTCATCTCTACAATAACAACTTAGTTCGAATCTGAATTTATAAATGATTTTATAAATGATTCCCTCCTCCTCAACCCCCCCCTACACCCACACCCCCACCCACACGCATTCTCTACACACCTATCTTTACCTTCTCGAAGACATGTGATATTGCGTTCCAACATCCATGACTGATTCATGAAACCAATATTGGATCGCTGCCTAAACTCTTTTTCCTCGCCTGCAGTAATTCTAAGATCTTTAATTGCAAATCAAACGGCAAATCTTAGAGATCTTTCACATTCAAATTTAAAGTTAAAATAAACATCGAGGATTCTAAACCTCAGAGATCTTTCACACTTACAACAAAAATTTAAAAAAAACAAAAGACAAATCATAGAGATCTGTCACATTCAAAATTAAAGTTAAATAAACTGAGAGGATGTCAAAGCATAAATATCTGTCACATTCAAAACTAAGGTTAAAATAACGAGAAAGGGAGACAAATCTCTGAATCTGTCACATTCAAAACTAAAGTTAAAATAAAGAGGAAGGGAGACAAATCGTAGAGATCTGTCACATTCGAAACTAAAGTTGAAATAAACAGAAAGGGAGACAAATCGTAGATATGTATCACATTCAAAACTAAGGTTGAAATAAAGAGAAAGGGAGACAAATCGTAGAGATCTGTCACATTCAAAATCAAAGTTGAGCGCAATCAACTAATTCTTTTTTAAAAGTTTGCATAGTTATAGGCAAGCATACAAACACAAGCAAAAACAAAATCAGAACAAAAGGAAATTAAAAAAACAAACAAACCCACAATCCCTGACTATTGCTCTCTATCACCCGCCCACCCGGAAGAAAATATGCAAATTTTCAACCGGCAATCGGGAGAAATTTACTTTGGTGCTATTCAATATTATTCTCTGCTTTCTGCTTCCGGATCAGAAACCACAACGGTCGTATCAACTCGGTCAGTAAACTGAACAGGGCTTTTAAAAAAATTGTACGAACACGTACATATCCATCAACTTCAGAGGTAAATATCGGGCGCCTGTCACAGGCCAAACGAGTTAGCACGATTACAAGCGTAAATTTTCCTGTCATTAAGGCAACTTTGCTTTTCACATCTTCGTTATAGCATTGGTTTCCAGTTCTTCAATTGAAATGGGGGAGGGGGGGCGCTTCCGGCTACTCCGATTTTGCGCCATTGGTTCTTTAATGCAGTGATTCTAGTCATCGCGAACGCGCCTGGCGCAGAAACCAAGATGTGGGTGCCGGTTGTGAAAGATGGACCTGGATAGGAATTCTTGTACACTGGAAAAAAGGTTGAAAGAAAGAAAGAAAGAAAGAAAGAAAGAAAGAAAGAAAGAAAGAAAGAAAGAAAGAAAGAAAGAAAGAAAGAAAGAAAGGTTGAAAGGAAAAAAGAAGAAAGAAAGAAAGAAAGAAAGGTTGAAAGAAAAAAAGAAGAAAGAAAGGTTGAAAGAAAGAAAGAAAAAAAAAAGAAAGAAAGAAAGAAAGAAAAAAACAAGAAAGAAAGAAAGAAAGAAAGAAAAAAAAAGAAAGAAAGAGCAGCGGATATCCTACAGTGGATCCCACCCCACAAACCTACCCTTAAAACAAGCAGATTTTGAATCACCAAGAATTATGTTTACCCAGAGAGCAATCAATATACATGTACCATCGCTCTTTTCAGGTATGGTTGGTACACTTTCTTTCAAGGATTGGGGAGGGGGGGACATGTGCCGCAAATAATCATTCTACCTGCTTCATAACCCATCAACTTTGACCCCCTTCTTCCCCAGGATAATACCACTCCTTCACGTGACTAGCTCACTGCCAATTTAAATATGTATATCTATACTGAAAGACGGTTCGCCGAGTACGTGGAAACCAAGGCAAGGCATTTTGCATTACCAAACTGAGAAAGTGGGTGATAGCAAGCAAAGAGGGAATGTTAAGAGTTTTGGATTGAATGAAATACAAACACAGAAAGTATTGCTTCGTCTTCTTCTTCTTTTATTACGATGATAGCAGTTTCCGACTTCCGCCGATTTCACTGCTTGGCATGAGGTGTGCCGCTTTTGGTAGAGTTGATGATGATGGTGATGAAAGACAGTGGAGAGTAGTGGACAGGAAAATGTAGAGTGTTGATGAAGAATTGCCAAGTGTTGTCCGTTGCGCTTATGTCTAGCAGTAGAGGTATCTGTGGGCCAGTGTTGTTGTTGTAGTCATCGTCCCGGATGTTGGGGGTGGTGGTGGTGCGTGTGTATTGTCTTACAGAGCCCAGTCTACTAGTACACCAAGTCTGTACCTAGTATGCTCGGGTTGTTCAACCCTATGACCTCCTCAATGATGGCGTACTCATCGTTGTTGCTGATGTTGCGGCTGTCTCCGGTGTCCGTTAGGATGTGCGTAGATGGGCGCTGGCGGCCAGTAAAGGTGGTCGGGTAGCAGCTGGATCATGTCTGCAATGGGGTGTTTAAAATATCCCAACTGCGGATACTGCTGCTCATTGTACTGCCATTGTTGTCGCTGTTGGTGGTGGGTTCTTTGGCGTTGTTGATGAGGCCGTTGATGCTGTGGCTGCTGTTGTTGACGCTGTTGTTGTTGCTGCTGCAACAAGCAAACAAACATTTATTTAAACAAACATTTATTTAAAACAATATCCAATCACTTTATAACTCGTCTAATCATAGTCGAAGGGGTGGGCTTGGGGGGGGGGGGAGTCCGCCTAAGTTCTCTTCCCTATACGTTCCACTTCATTTGCTCGTCGCTAGCTTCTGTCAACAAACTACCACTAGTCTATTTGACTGCCCATTGAACCACCCACGCACAACGCGGCAAGCAGCGACTTCGGATAATTCACGGTTTATTTCGGTCAAGTTGTGAATGTTTTGTTGGTTGGTTCACAGCACCCACACACACACACACACACAGGACAGCCATAATCTGCACAAATCGGAGCTGTCCTCGGCTGATTCATCTGCACCGAACAGGTCGGGACCACCGCACTAAAAGACAGGATCCACTGAGTGGCGCTTGCCCACAGATCTACAGAGTTTATGTAGGTCAAAGTGCATGCTCTGATAAAATCATATGACGTCATCTATTCCTATAGCGGTGCTTTAAAAAAAAAAACACACACACACAAAAAGAAGTAATTTCTCACTTTAAAGAGTTTGCTGCTTAGCGAAGTCTGATACAGAGGATTCATACATACCAGGACACTGAAGTAGAACACGAAAATATTGAACAGGCTAACCTAATCTATTTTGTCACGAATTACCGCACAATGCTCCAAGTCTCATAATTACATTAAAGCGAGATTCCGATTTTCTTTGCTCCATCTGGCTTCTTGCCATGCACACGTCATAGAAAACGGGATTTCTTTGGCATTCTGACAAGACTTAGCTACCTTTCTAGCCCTGTTAAATACAAACTAATAATCTAATCAAAAGTATGTTTATGGCCTCTTAACCCAAATATAACCACTGACCTAATTCAATTAATTACAATAGCACCTTGGGGGAAGGCAGCACGACTGTCTGAAAGACCGCGGAGTACAGAAAGGTTGTGACCTAGATTTTACTTTTTATTTTAAATTTAGATATCGCGTCCTCATTTTTCAAAAAAAAACAAACTTTGTTTGAAATTTAAGGTCTGAAACTGGAAGGGATAAATTTAGCGTCATAACCTAGAGCTGGGAGAGAAAAGAAGATGGGGAAGGGGGCGGATTTTTTGGGGTGCAATTTTTGCTCGGGCAGGATCTAATTACTGCTGCGACTTTAAACCGTTCTAAAGCATGAGCTTGTGCGAAGGTCTTTAGCACACGGAACCGGCTTATCGCCCCTTTCCAAAGAGACAAGACGCCGAGCCCAGGACAATGAACTATGGGGAGACTGGCGCCCGCTACGCGTAAAAATTAACGTGCTCAAGTCTGAGCTGAATTGTGGGGCGTTAGTTAGGTTAGCTACGTCACCTTTAGTAACAATCATCTGACCATGTAACTGTTTTCCAAGCGTACAACACGCTAACAATAATTACGTTTCTAATCGTAAGTTCGTAACTACAATAGTAACTTCACATGGCACGGTGTATACGAGGGGTGGGGCACAAACCGCGGCCCGAGACAGGGCTCTGTGCGGACCCCCCCCCCCGGAGGACTTTATTTCATTATTTGTGTTGTTTTTTTTCTACTGAACCATCCATGTGCAATCTAACTTGCGGCCCTCCTCGCACTTTCGTCATTATGTCTGTAAGATTGCAGAACTCATATTTTCTTCATTAAAGTACAAAACGTCAGAATCTACGTAAAAGAACGTCATAATTTTCACCAGAGTGCAGAAATTCTAAACATTGCAAGCACGTACATTATCTACAAGAGTGCAGAAATTCTAAACATTGCAAGCGCGTACATTATCTACAAGAGTGCAGAAATTCTAATCATTGCAAGCACGTACATTATCTACAAGAGTGCAGAACTTCTAATCATTGCAAGCACGTACATTATCTACAAGAGTGCAGAACATCGAAACCACCTTAAGAGTGCAAAACTATTCATTACAAGAGCACAAGAGCCAAGGTTATAATTTGCCCTTGTGATCGTCTCTACCCATACAAAGATATATTGACTATGATCGACACTTTTGCGAAAATCATGTTCTGCACTTTTGCATGTATGACACGATCTTCGCAAAAGTGTCGATCATAGTCAATATATCTTTGTATGGGTATAGACGACCACAATTTTCACAAAAGGGCAAATTATAACCTTGGCAAGAGTTAAGAGAGAGAAGAAGAAGAAGAAGGCGTGACCCGAATTCACCAGACAATAAAGCAATCGCTATTTAACCAAAACAGAGCCAACGTGCACTTCAAAATTTTCTGTTATGGGGGAAGTTCTCATGCTTTCAATTTGCATGATTAGTACCAATTGGTGTTTATTGGCAAGGTATATTGCCATCATGGCTTACACAGAGAAGCCAACCCTCACGCACCTGAGATGAATTTCACGGAGAAAGGTTGGGGGCGTGCGCCAAACTGGTGCGACCATTTAAGACGTGTATACTCTTCTTTCATAAAGTAGAACGCACTTTTTAACAGAACTATAGTAAAATACTAGCAAATATACCGGGCGTTGCCGTTAAAAAAAAAAAAAAAAACCAAACAACAAAACTGAACTTTAGACTTTGTCAGTTGAAAAAGAAATAAGATTTGTCTAATTAGTGCTGTATAAATATTTTTATTTAAAGATATATTATTTAATTAATGTTACTGAACACCTCTGTACACATAGTGTTGCGTGTCTTTACATCCGGGACATATACAAAAATGTTACGTGGACTGCCTACTCTTTAACATTCTACAAGATGTCCTTGTGAAAAGCAGGACTCTTCTAGTTGCCTGGTATTACCCGTTGTCTTACGGCGGCCAGTCTGGTTGCGTGGGCTTGGAGTCTTTGTTGGTGTTCGTCACCTGCCTCTGCATCATGGGCTACTATTTTACGCTGACCTTTTTCAAAAGTAGATCGTAGAACAATAAAAAGAAATGAATATTAAAATATTTCTGTCATCAAGACTAATCGATTTATATGTAATGTGTTGGTGTCACATGCAGCCTACAATACTCCCCATATTGTTGACTGACATGTAGACGACGTGCTGAGTAAATATCTCGTATTTACAGTCTGAAGTCATCTCGTAGACGACGTGCTGAGTAAATATCTCGTTTTTACAGTCTGAAGTCATCTCGTAGACGACGTGCTGAGTAAATATCTCGTTTTTACAGTCTGAAGTGTACATGGAATACGATAGTAGTTTAAACATGTTGAGTAAATATGTCTTACTCAAAATAAAGGTGAAATATCATTTACGAAAAATTAGAAAGCCACCTCCACCATCTCCCCCACTTCACTCCATAAACATATAGTTCTGTGGCCAGAGCTGTTTTGTCATTCAACAATCACCCTTATAAATATACTGTTCTGTGGCCAGAGCTCTTTTGTCATTCAACAATCACCCCCATAAACATGTTGTTCTGTGGCCAGAGCTCTTTTGTCTTTCAACAATCACCCCCATAAACATGTTGTTCTGTGGCCAGAGCTCTATGTCATTCAACAATCACCCCCATAAACATGTTGTTCTGTGGCCAGAGCTCTTTTTGTCATTCAACAATCACCCCCATAAACATGTTGTTCTGTGGCCAGAGCTCTTTTGTCATTCAACAATCACCCCCATAAACATATCGTTCTGTGGCCAGAGCTGTTTTGTCATTCAACAATCACCCTTATAAATATAGTGTTCTGTGGCCAGAGCTCTTTTGTCATTCAACAATTGCCCGGGCTATAGGGTCCTTTATGAAAAGTTCACATGCAAAATGTCCGGCAATTGCCTGCTTTGTTTTATGCTAAACATCAGCAGACCTTCTAAAGGGGATAACACTGCATGAAATGGAATACATTCTTTTTGAGTTGTCTTTCTTGATGAAAAAATTCTTCATTTGGTGAGTTTTTTAGTCTAAAATCTAGGTTTAGGCTTCTGAACATAACTGTCATCAAGACAAACCTATTGATATATATGGTGGGCTCAAAGTGAGAATTCTTAGGTTTTATAGAAGAAAGACAGTCATTCAATTTTGTATGTATATGTGTACAGCCCCATTTTAGATAGTTGCACTAACACTTGTAGATACCTAAAGTGTATATGCTGTCCTGTCACATAACAGCTCGCTCACTTTTAGTTTTACAGAGCAAGAGTAAAATGTACTACTCTCAGAGAGTAACACACTCACATTTGCTGAGCAAAATTAAAATGTATACCACTCTCAGACAATAGCACAGTTTTACAGAGTTATAGTGAGTATTCTGCCCTTTAAGACAATAGCACAGTCAATTTTAGAGCAATAGTAAAATATATATACTATCTTTTCAGATTTCTCACATCTCAAGATATGTATATGATCTCTTCGGACTTCTCACATCTTAAAATATGTATATAATATGAATTTCAGATTGCTCTTATTCCAAGATATGTACACTTTTCTTTAGATTGCTCGCATCTCAAAATATATACACTATCCTTTTAGACTGCTCACATTTCAAGATACAAACACACAGAGTTCTTTCAGACTGCTTCCATCCCAAGATATGTACACTATCCTTTCAGACTGCTCACATTTCAAGATATGTACACTGTCCTTTCAAACTGCTCACATTTCAAGATATGTACACTGTCCTTTCAAACTGCTCACATTTCAAGATATGTACACTATAGGTGTAATGTATTCATTGTGAAGTACTTCCCTTGTACTTGTCGCAGAAATAACAATAACACAAAATTTCGTTTTCATATTTATTTATAATACAGCACTCCAGTTTGATGAAAAGGTATAATCTACACATTGAAATATGGAGCAGTGTAGCAAACAAGTTTTATTTTATATCAACTAAAGCAAAGTTAATATTTAGACAGCAGCTCTAACATAATTTTCAATTTCACCACCCCTCTTTGAACCCAATACTGGAGAACTCATATAATTTTCAATTTTTAACAAAAACCTTTTGGTACCCCATGTTAGTGATATTAGGAAAAAAAAAACAAAAAAACCCCCCACCTCTTGCATCAGCATATCAAAGTGCTTTTATTTTTAATACTGTATACAATCACAACAATGTAGATTTGGGGTTAGTTTAATTTAAGAACTATCAACTATGTCAAATGCACTCTTATCATTATGATTAAAAACAGATATTGCCTCGGAGTGTCAAGTAACAGAAATTTAAATTTGCAAAGTTTATCTGGTAATGAATATATTTAAAGTTTTTGTTCTTAATGCATAAGTTTTATAGACACATTATGAATAATCTTATTAAAAGGAAGAAAAGTAGAAGGAAAATTTTAAAAAGTTAAATACTGTTTTCAACATTTTTATAGTTTTTCGCTGCTACTGGCAGACAAGAAAAAAGGATAAAACTAGCATAAGGGAAGTAACTTGCGATTGAGAAATTCACGTAATTCCCGATTTTTATTTCCCTTCAATCTAGAAGCACAACCATTGGCGGTGGAGCTATTTTTCACAATAACTTTATGGTACAGTTCTTTTTGCCGCTCATCTAACATCATCTGGCTATGCTAATAAAAGTTTAAAAGTAAGTTAATTATGAACATGTCTTTATAAAGTAATTCTGAAATGATCAGATCGTTTAAAAATGAAAATTTATTCACTAAACTTTACAACTTTACAAGTTAGAGCTTGGTATACTGTCATCTTATCATGATAACAATGCAGGTCCCTTTGTTACAAAACCGAAAATTAAAAAGTCAGATGTTAAAAGATCATAGCTGTTTCAATCAGAAGTCAGACAAACTGTCACTTTTTAAAAACAAAACAACTAAACGTGTAGCTCTTTCTTTTAATCATTAATGCAAATTAACACAGTGTGCCAGCCAATGAGTTCAGAAAAATGGTGATGGAGGTTAGGAATAAAATTCCACCCCAATAACTCCTATCATATAATCCTGAATTATACAAATTACCAACCAGAAGTCACTTTAAAAATTGATGCACTTTAAACAAAATAACAGATCTCTATTAATTTATCAGGAATTTGTTTTACGCCACACTCTTCTCTGCCTTTTTGTGTCAAATCTACACACAACAAAACTTCCAACCGTATAAATCTCAAAGTGAGGTCTAGATCTCTTTCAAAGTATATCAACCAGGTGACCCCCCCAAAAAAAAGATAAAAAGTGCGTGTGTGAGAGAGAGAGAGAAGGTGGGAAGGGAATAGACAAACAGGTAATGATAGTAAAATAACACTCCATGCATTTACCAACAAAGTGATTGTGTACCAGCATTGCATCAGTTACATTAAGAAAAAAAAATCATAATGACAGGATATTTTCAAACTGAGATAGATATACTGACAGTAATGAACAACAACAAGAAAAAAAGACTGACTGTACTTTTACTGACTGCACTTTACTGACTGAACTTTTGAATACAAGTTTGGTGCTTTCATTTTGCAAACTGAGAATTTGACATTAAAAAATATGTGGGTTATGTCAGTGCAAACAGCATGCTAACATTGGGCACATTTAAAAAAAAAAAAATAGTATCTTTCATATTTCTCACATATTTCTCTTTTTCACAGATGCCATAAAGTTGATGGGTGGTACGCTTGTGTGGTAACCTCCCTTTATTTATCATTCTGTCAACATGAGATGTTTAGAAAAAGAGTACTTTCCCCCCGATATGAAGGTTGCTAAGAAGACTGAGGTACAAAGCAAGAACTTGAAAGAGAATAAATGACTACAGATTATGATTTAGCTATTGAGCTTATGGAGTATATCTGATTTCTAAATGGAGACATATGATGAAGGAGTACTACCCATTCAAGGAGGAGAAGCCATGATAATCTTCTGGTAGGTCTTGTAAATTTGAAGGATTATGTGGAAGATATTTTTGTAAAATTATTTTTAAATTATAATTTTTAAAAAAAAGGTATTTTCTTCACAATTGTCAGTAAAACTAAAATTTAAAAATGTTACTCAATAACCAATCACACCTTGAAGTAACTGGGTTTACGATCACAGGTTCACAATATTAACCAGATATCAGTTACAGCCAAGAGGTTAGTATATGTGTACGTATATATTATATATATCAAATGTTAGCAACAAAAAAGTGATTAACACAGGAAACTCGTGTAAAGCTTATGTATGAACAAAAAAAAAAAAAAGCAGCAGAAAATTTACATTCAAAGTCTTTTATATTTGTCACTCCAATACAGTCTGACTGTTTCCAGACGATCAGATGCAGTGTACTGATTTCAAATTTACATCCAAATGGGAACACCTACCTACTTTCCAAAAGTACAAACAAATGGCAAACATGACATAATATTGCACTAATAAATATACCAGCACAGACACTGACTAGAAAAAGATTATCGTCGCAGCATGTTACGTTCATCTGTCCAAGTTTCCTGATCCAAGCAACACCAATCAGGTAATCGACCCCGTTGCAGGAATACATCACGGGACAGTGACTTTCCAGGTAGTGTTTCCAAAGCTCCAACCATGGCACCTGGTAGAAAAAGCCTCTTCATAATATGTAATGGAATCAGGTCGCATTCATTTGTATTCATGCGTGACATGAAATATGTAAATGCATTTGCTTCTGAAATATGTAGTGAGTTAGGTAAACAAATATTTCACTAATGAATTTGCTTAATTAAAGCAACTGATAAATAAATATAGAAATCTTTTGGACATTATGAATTTTTGCTATAACAAAAGAGAACCAAACTGGTGTTACTGTTTATTAGGTTAGTGGAAGTGCTTCCAGCCGAAGCAGATTTCACACGAGAGACCCTTTGGGGATCTTTGCAAGTGATCAAAACTCTTCCTGGTCTGGGCCTGGCACCCAGTGTAGAAGAGTGAGTTTAGAATGATGATGATGGTAACAACACGAGAGTACCATGATAAGTGAGGTGAAAGGATGATGATGAAGTGAACTTGACCAAAAAACTGATGGGAGTGTTGCTCACCATGGATGAGTTTGTCTGATGCATGGACTGGAGTGTCTTAAAACTAGCACCATGCCAAATCTGTACTTGGTCGGTACACATCTCAGACATGCAACCCTTGTCAAATACTGATGCTGGTTGGACTGTTAATGAATTTCAGTACTTGCTCTTGTATCCAAGTTATGCAGCTGGCTCCAATGATTTCTGTTTGGCCTGCTGAATTTTTTGTCACTCCTACAAATTGATGGTGGTGGAAGTAAACAAAGGTGGTCAAGAAGGGAGTTACAATATGTTAACAAAGGGGTGGATGATATAACCCAATGGCATTCCTGTTGAAAGTGTTAACTGTTTAATGTATTGTTTTTCTTTTTCTAGCTACCCGGTGTCAGTGTAGGTTTTGAGATCTGTTGATGTACTTATAATATGAGGTGGTCAATGTCTTTAGCTGTGGCAGCTTTTGTCACTGTCTCACTTCAGGGGTGAGAAGGAAACATAGGAAGTGATAGGTTCATTAGGTCCGAGATTTTTCCTTTGTTTCTAGAATACCAGTTACTAACTTTGATTTCCATTTGGGTAATTTCTGGCATTTCTATGGACTGATATTCGGTGACTGTTCCGATAATTTTTTTGGGGGTTGATGCTTTACTAATTTAGATATTCACTATCATGCATTTTGAGATGAATGTGAAAAGGTTTCAGTCTTTGCTGTTGCTTGGACTTCTACTTCTGTTGTCATTATTACTGGTGTTTGGGAAAAGGAATCCTGTCTTGGTGATGATGGTTCATGCTGAATTCACTTTGGTTCTAGTTGGGAATGCCCACTGAATGTGAGTGTTGATTTAGCAGTTGACTGTTGTTCTTCTGTGCATAGATAGTAAGAGGTTTCTTTGCTTACTTTAAAAAACGTCAGTTCTATCTACCTGGTACTGAATTTTCTCTACAAATAAAAATTTGTCAAAGCATGTAATGCTTAACATAACCCATTACAATTCAACATGTTAGTTCCATTCTGAAGTTTTCCTCCATTCTGGTTTATGCTTTTACAGAGTACGTAATTTAATGTATTATTAGTCACAAGACCATGCAAATATATTTTCTATATTTTTATAGTTGCCTTACTCAGACATCTTATGTATTGCCTCCAGTCATCGGAACATAACTCTAATGTTTACTAGTCAAGGAAAATTGTTTTCCCCCCTGCAAGGAACACACCCTTTACATAACAGGCAAATACAATGAGAGATGCAGCAACTCACCTCCTAGCCAGGCGGCATAGTTTTCACGGGCTGGTGGCTTGAAGAATTTAAAATTTTTTACACCCAACACCCCTTTGTAGCGAGGTTTAACAGCAAGAGCATCCAACTCTCTCTTCAGGCGGTGATAAAAACCAGGAATCATGGCTGTACCCCCAATTATGACAATGTTTTCAGACAATTCTCTCCGAGTGTCAATAGGGCACTGAAATGATTATCAATAGGAAGATTAATATATGTTAACACGCTGAGATCTGTTTTATATATATATATATGTTAAAGGCTCCAATCCACACTCCATTATAAAGAGATTTTCTTGACCATCAACACTTAGAACTGGAGCAAGTCCTCTATGCCAACAATAAACTACAAAATAGATAAAATTCGTCCACACTAACGTCATACTATCCTTTGAAAACAGTTTGATTTTCTCATTAAAACTATCCTTTTTATTTGTATACTCACATAGGTATCCCATTAAATCTACTGCAAAATAGTTTTAAAAAGTTTTCAAATACTGTTGTCAGTGGGCCTCAAATACAATACTTCTATAGTCTTAACCCCAAACAACTGCAACCCTAGTACACATTCAGATAGAAGAAGGCGTAAGGCAGTTGGGATGTCCATGTCCAGATCATCATAACCATAGACTCTAAAATATAAATACTATAAAAACACTCTTAGATCTACAACTATCTCCTTTTAAAAAAAATAAGAAGAAAACAGCACATAAAAGAAACAGTAACATAAGTCACAAAGAAAACGTCTTTACACTTCATAACAGTACAAGTAATCAGGTAAACAAAAAACGAAAGACCATCACTAGCAACCATTGTCATGAATGAAAAAATGAAATTGTGGCACATAATTAGAATCAGAATTAATTAGAACGATTTTCATGAAGGAAATATAATAGTATAATTTGTGAAAAATTCAAGATGGCAGTGTCCTTTGTTTACGATTTTTAACATGAGATTAAGAGCATGAAATAATAAATTTAAAAAGATTACTTATGTAAATTAACATATAATTTTGATGTACAACTGGTTTTTAAAGTAACATGTTTAAAAAATAATATTTTGAACATAAGTTTAGGTGCCGACCACACCTGATCGTGCTGCAGTTTGAAGAGAGATAAACTAGTTTTGATATTAGGGATTCACACTCACAAATTCCTGGGTATAAATGCCAAAATAATAAAAAGAATATTAACAACCAACAACAAAATAAAAACATTATTCAACAAATGTTTGTCAGTTTTAATGTCAAACAGTCAGATTCTTTCTGATAGGGAAAAAAATCATATTGCTTGCTTATTTTTTCCATGTCAAGATAAGCTGAACTACTACTTCTGAGGCTGTAGTTGACAGAAAGCCAATCTTATATACCACTTTCTGAGAAAAAATAGTCTTTTGCTACCATGACATGAGAGATAACTCTTTTAGACTACCATTATATTTTTCTCCAATTTAAAAAACAAATCAATCAACCATATTTTGTTTTTAAGTGAATGCACATCTGCATATCTTCAGATAGATTCCTGTAATCTTTTTAAGCTTTTTATCTTTTCATTAAAACATCTTCAGTTCCTGGAGTTTCTACTTCAAACTATTCCACCTTAACTTTAACAGTTTATTCATTGCATGTTGCACCAAACAGTTGCAAACACAATTTTATGACATAAAGAAGAAAACAAGGACTTAACTATCCAATAATATTAAATCAAAAAATGCACAGGTCTGAATCCTAGAATAGTAGTGACCTTGCTAAACTGAGTGAAAAAAAATATGTAATGCAGTGTAAGAGTGTAAGTAACATTAATATGGATACTGCCATGCAATTCAGTTATACCTGGAGAAGACTGTCCAAAATGAGTGATGCAACTGATTGTTCTTCATCATCACATTCAAATAGTATTTCACAACTCTGTTCTCTGTTAAATGACATGAAAATATGTCAAGATTTTGTTAATTCTACAGCAAGAATATTTACTAATCTTAAAAACTGTAAGCCGCTCATATAAATGCAATATACAATGTATATCAGGAAATCATGCTTCTCTCCTTAAGAGTCGTGATGTAAGAGATAATAAGTATTAATGGTGAGTCAATGAGTTAATAATAAAATAATAAAAATAATATTGGTGAGTCAATAGTTTAATTTAACATGTTCAACATACAACAACAAAGAATTATAAACCCTGACTGGAAACAGAGAGGTTCACTCAATTCTGTTACAAATACAAGATCCATGATTTGACAGGAATGAAGCAATTTACAACCTTCATGCATGCATTCCCTTATAAAGATAATTATAACAAACTGTTTTATTATAACGTTAATCAATCAGAAGTGAGCTAAGAATGAACTTTATTCATTGCACACCTGATCTTTCCACTAACAGTGACTATGCGGCTGCCGTCCAGTGGGTAATCCACATCAGGTACAGGCTGTGGCAACTGAAAAGAAAAAAAAAGAAAACTGATGGCTAAAGCAAATTAAAATGAATAAAAGAAAACTAATAAAAGGTAAGCAACTTTCCATAACAATAATAAAAATAAATAAATAAACAAAAAGAAAATTGTTTTAAAAGAAAAATGCAACATTTTTAATAATTAAAAAAATGTAAATGAATTCTGAAAATGCACTCTTGAATGACAAAAGCAGTCAGTTTTATTATGAAATAAAATTTAATAAAACATAAGTACAACGTGAAACTCTACAAACCTGCATGTTCTTTTATGAATAATCTGTAACAGCCTCATTTAAAAAAAAAATCCAATTATAAAAAATTAAATTTACCTATTGCCAAACATAATGCAAGCCTTTTGACTTTTAAAAGTGAATCCTTTTCAGTTAGGAGTTGTAGTCAAAGAATACACTTCAACTATGACTTGGCACTAAAAGCAATTGAAAAGATGTCAAATTCTGGGAAATTATTGTACATCCTACTATGTTCTAACTAAAATCATTGTATTTGTATACTGTAGGAGTATGTACATGTGTTTACTGTAGGAGTATGTGTATAATGTATGTATATGTGTTTACTGTAGGTGTATGTGTATAATGTAAGAGTATGTACATGTGTTTACTGTAGGAGTATGAGTATAATGTAGGTGTATGTGTTTACTGTAGGAGTATGTGTATAATTTAAGAGTATGTACATGTGATTACTGTAGGAGTATGTGTATAATGTATGTATATGTGTTTACTGTAGGTGTATGTGTATAATGTAAGAGTATGTACATGTGTTTACTGTAGGAGTATGAGTATAATGTAGGTGTATGTGTTTACTGTAGGAGTATGTGTATAATGTAGGAATATGTACATGTGTTTACTGTAGGAGTATGTGTATAATGTAGGTGTATGTGTTTACTGTAGGAGTATGTATATAATGTAAGTGTATGTGTTTACTGTAGGAGTAAGTGTATAATGTAGGAGTATGTACATGAGTTTAGTGTAGGAGTATGTGTATAATTTAAGAGTATGTACATGTGATTACTGTAGGAGTATGTGTTTACTGTAGGAGTATGTGTATAATGTAGATGTATGTGTATAATGTATGTATATGTGTTTACTGTAGGAATATGTTTATACTGTAGGAGTTTCTGTTTACTGTAGGTGTATGTGTATACTGAGGAGTAAACTATGACACCCATGCATTATTATAATGTAAACTTTGAAAAATCCATCTGATAGCTATAATTTATGTTAAGTTGTATTGTACATACAGGAGTACTGACCTTGCCTGCATCTGCCCCTCGCAGTGTGACATCCTGAATTGCCTGTCCTCTCGTGAACTCCGTCACAAAACAACACCTCACTAAAGAACACAGAAATAATGATTAATTTTAAACGGTTAAAGTAACCAAAAATACAAATATTTACCATCGTGCTTATTAAGCCTTGAGCTCACCCACCATTACCACTAACAAAATAATTCTCATTAAATTATATTAAAGAATTTCTGAGTTTGATCTTTAACAAATCACTGAAATCTTGAAAATAATGATTTCCATGGTTTTTCGTTCACTACAAAATACACAAGCAAGAAATAACACTCTTCTAACTAAATAAACTAAGAACAAATATACAAACAATATTGCTTATAAATACACAGTGACTCACAGACTGTACAAATCCTTCAAGTAATGATCGCAATAATTATTAACAGTCATGAATACTGTAGATAAAACTGAACACATAAATTTGATCAGAATAACCATTTGCAAAGATAAGAATAACTTTTAAGTATAAGACACAGTGAATAACAAGCTGTCAACGGGCTTAAAGTCAGTATACATACCAAAATTGTACACCTATATAAAAATATATTCAAATAAAATATTTGCCAAACAAATCAAATCTCACTGGTTAGTGTTCTTTGGCCAGCATTAATACAATCTGATGATAAAACTATATAGATTCATTCATCAAATATCTGCTTATTTCTGAATGGATAAAATGACTGAGAGTTATGTACCTTCAGGAAGATCTATTTGGGAAGAGATCAGCCAATATCAACCCCCACGAAAAGAAGAAAAAAGACACAAGCACATATACTGAAGAGTTATAGTGGAACCTTCTAGTTTCTTGCTTTGATAAAGTCTTAAAAATCAGATTTAGACTGAAAATGTGAGAACAAGGCAACAGGATGCCATGGTATAGAATTTAATAATTTAGTTTAATAATAATTTCTGTCCTTAATTTATTAATAAGTCACCAAATATGAAAACAAAAAAGAAATCAAATCAACACTCACTTATATAAAATAACTTAATTAAATTTATCTATTTTAAAATATATATATTTCTTTTTGTTACAGCTCTTATTTGAACTCAATGTACATGCATTCCTATTCAGTTATCTCCCTCTCCATAAATAGCCAAAACATCATCCTTTTCTTATTTATAAACAACTCTGAAGCTGAATTTTTCCAGGAACAAGTTTTATAGATTTAGTCAAAATACAGTCTAATCTTTCTAATTGCAATGCATTTTAATTCGCTCAGACATATAATTCTGGGCTGATAATTTGAGAACATTATTCATAATACTGATTTTCTTGCAGGCTAAATTTAATTTGAAAACATCATTATTTGTTCTTTGTCCAATAATGCTAAAACACATTTATGTATCAACCAAACATTATAAAAACTAGAAATTCGTATACTAAACTCCCATGGATATGCCTTTAAATGTCTTGCAACAAATTTTGCTTATCTCATTCAAAATATACTTTTAACTGCAAACAAGCATGTAGAAAAATATTATTTCATAAGTAGAACTGCTTATTATTTACTGAATTTATTCTTTCTGAAGAAAGAATTCCCAAAGACTTTACACAGAGGTCATCATAGCTAATGACATTTTTAACAACTGAGATTGTGTTTTTCAAATTTTTAACAAACAATTTAGATACAATTTTCTCAGACAACAACTCAAAGATTAATGTTTAAATTTTCTGACATTTAAAAAAAATTATGTAAAATTTAATTTAGTGTAGGGGAAATAATGCTTTCAATTTCCATATGCTATGTCTTGCATACTTTAAAAATAGTGTAGGTAATTGTCATTCAAAAATATGAAATTTCCATTACTTTTGACTCTGGAAATAAATTTTTTTAAAATAGAAATAAAGTTTCTACACACAAGTTGTTTTAAAATAAACTTTATTAATACTAACAACCAGAAAAAACATCAATCAGCAAACAGAATTTTGTTCTTGCTGTTGCAAAAGGAAACTTGTAAATATTTTTTAAACCTATGAATTGAAAAGGGAATTTATTAATGTGACAAGATTAGTGTAAGAGACATAAAATGAAAAAGGACATAAGCAACAATTGTCACAAGCAAAGAAAAATGCTTCATTTCAACATGTTTATTTAGTGGAGAATGTGCCTTTGTTAAGCAGGTAAAAAGACTGTGAAAACTGAAAAATTAATTAATTACAGGCAAGATGGCAGTTAATCAGAGCAATGAAGATTACACATATTCTGTTTGTTTGATTTTTCAGCAATATCTACTTCCAAAGTTTACTGGTTTTGATGACTGTATACAATCTGATAGATATAAGTAATGGTGCAGAATTTACCTTTAATATCCTCCAAGATTTCGTCTGAGATGCATTCTAGATTGTATGAAGAAAAAAAAGAAAGTATATTATTATTATTTCTTTTAAAATAAAAACCCATCAAATTAACTTTACTTCTGTATGCAGAAACTTTTTTAGAAAATGCCTTTTGAGATATTCTTTTGTTTCAGCTTTAAACTAACATAAAAATCTATTTGACACATTACTCAACCAGTTATGTATAAAGAGTCAATGGAAATGGTTGGTCACTTAAAGTTAAAACAAAAGAAATTCTTTAAGACCGTGTGTAAGATGACTATTGATAAAACTGCCCATGGGGCAATAGCTGATTTAACTATCTTCTATCAACAGCTAAAGAACAAAAAGAAATAATTAATTTCCTTTAGCATACTAAAACACCCTGGGCCTGTTCAAGGCATATGGACTGAAAGGTCATTAAGTGAACTGTGACTAATCTTTAAATAATAAGACTTATGGAATACAAATAAATACAAATTCCATATATATATATAAGGAATTCCTTATTTTCCAATAGAGGCCAAACCCCTTATTTCAGCGTACTAAAGAAATAGCAATTTTATACTGCCAAATTACTTTAACATCCCACTGCATGTATTTGGGGTGGGGTGGAGTGTCTAATAAACACTCTACAAATTTTAATGCTGAAAAATGCTAATTTTTATTTGACTAAATTAATCTGAAATTAAATGTACACTAGAAACTATGTGGGTTTTTTGTGAGATTTAGTAAAGTTAATCATATTATCATTCAAAGCTTTACAAAAAAATTTGCTAATTTATCAAATAACTGTTTTTGAAATAAGAACCATTTGCAATAAGTTTATGGTGTAAAGAACTGTAGTTTTCAACTTTCAAGAGGTCTCCTGCAGCCTGAAAATATCAAAATGCAAACATTCTGTGCCCATTGTTCAGATAAGCATGCTCTAGTCTATTTAATAAAAGCCAAGACATGAGAAGACAAAATCCCTACAGCGTGAAAGTGGCAGAAGCGACCCCTACACTACGAATGACAAAATCCTGTAACAAGTGGAAAACTGTAAAGCACAAGAGATCTAAATGCTCCAAAATCAACAAAGTTACCTGGCATAGTGGACAAAGCCTGGTCTTGGTGCTCAGTTGTCTTGACCACCCCAGTCTCTAGGATCTGGGACTTGATGCGGCTATAAAATTAAATGAGACAATATACATTCAACAAACTGTAGTCTTGGTGACACTAGACAATATTAGATGCATAGTTTGCCAATGATCGATCACTAGACATTACTGGTGATAGTGGTGTTGGTGGGTAGTTAAATGTCAGTATCACACTTCTTTAACACTAAATTATCTCCCAGTCGGGTGGTGATGGTTTCAGAGGAGAAATATTCTCTTAGCGACTGAAGTATCATATCTTGCAGAAAACTTTTCACTCTTGTGTAGATTTGCCAGGGAAATATGTTTATAGCAACTGACACCTGACACTCATACATTTCTGTCTGAATTAAATGACATTTTGATACTAGAAAGTACAACTCGTGACCTTATATTTAAAATTAACCAGATTAATACAAAAGAAATTAAATATACTATAATAGTATACACCGAATTAAAATATCAAGACAGTAATAAGGCAAAACTCAAGACCTTACATTTAGTTAAAATTAACCCGAGCAATACAATAAAGTTAAAGCTATTATACAATATGTACATACAATATTAAGGAAAAATTCAAGCAAGTTCTTACAATTAAAATTATCCATAAAGATAAAACAAAAAACTTCAAGACTTTTCATTTTCTGTATTAACCATAAGGTCACATTTCGAAAATCTTAACATTTAATTACAATTAATCATAATTATATATTATAATTAAGCCATTCCACTGATTCAATGATTGCAAAACATAAACAGAATCTCTTAAAGAAAGTTATTTATTAAATGTTGACAACTATTTTTTAATATTTAAAGCAATTTTGAAATGTGATATTTAAAATTATTTCTGTCTGTTTATTTACATTACACTATTAAGTCAATTAGAGATTTATAACAAAAACACTTCTAAATTGACTAACAAATGAAAAGAGGTGTAAAATACCTGTGAATTGCTTTGCCTCCAACAGGTATTCCTTGCCATGCTTTGAGCACAGGGATTCCTTCATACACCTGATTTTAAAAAATAATGAAAGAAATATTTATTTTATTTTGCAATGCATTATAAAGTAATCTTTCACAAACTGACGAGTTTATCTATCTACAGAGGTTGGAGTACAAGTGGATTCATTATTGAATATTTTTTACCAAACAGGCAAGTGAAGAGAATATGCAATCTGCAAGTCTCATTCACTAATCTCATTAAATTAACATAGAGACCAATGATTATTTCAATCTGCCAAATCAACATTATTTATGTACACAAAAACGATATATTATATAAACAAATCAACATTATTTACATACACAAAAACGATATATTATATAAACAAATCTGGTAGCCTAGTCTATGTAAACATTACCACAATAACATGGATCACATCTATGAACCACATATATTATGTTAGAAAACAGTTTGCACTTTGAGCATAATCATCATTTTCTGCCATCCTCCTGCTAGAACACAATCAGCAATTTTTGACATTCTACTTTTAGTACACAATCTCTGTTTTCTGTCATTCTCCTGCTAGAACACAATCACTGTTTTCTGCCATTCTCCTGCTAAAACACAATAACTGTTTTCTGCCATTCTCCTGCTAAAACACAATAACTGTTTTCTGCCATTCTCCTGCTAGAACACAATAACTCTTTTCTGCCATTCTCCTGCTAGAACACAATCACTGTTTTCTGCCATTCTCCTATTAGAACACAATCACTGTTTTCTGCCATTCTCCTGCTAGAACACAATCAGTGTTTTCTGCCATTCTCCTGCTAAAACAATCACCATTTTCTGCCATTCTCCTGCTAGAACACCTGTACCCATATCTCATCAATAAGTGCATCCAACGCACTGTTTGCTACCTTCAGTGCACAATGCACTTGGACATTTTTTTTGTGGTTTCTGTTTTCTTGGAGTTTCAGATTTGCTGGAAATGTAATGCCTTTGTTGGAGACATAAGTAAAAGAACAAAGTTTCAGTAGTGCAGTGTTGAAATAGAAGCAGAGTAATAATTTTAATGTGAAAGGTACTGCAAGCAAAGAGTTTAACATGTGGCAGACACTGCACTTCAGGTTCCTGAAATGATTACAGGATTCATATTACATTGTATTATGAAAAATGTAAAGAAACTGAAAAAAGGTTATTAATTTACCAAAGGGCTGGGAGGTAAAAAAATTGCAAAACAAAGTTGTGAAGTGTCACGAAGATCGAGAAAATATTAATAAATTTTTTTTTCTCCCTCTAAGTATTTTCTAACTATAAACTAAGTACGAAACAGCTAAGTTAATTAAAAGAGGGACAGGGTGAAAATGACCATTTTTCAACAATGGGGAAAACTAAGTGTCGGGAACATTAGCTTTAAGTTCGTGTTGGGGAATGGAAAAGATATAATTAGCTTGCAAGAGAATGCTGGCTTGACCCTCTGTGGCCAGGAACCCACGCCCATAAATCTGTGTCAGTGTAGGGTACAAGGCAGGCCAGTGTACCAAGTTCGTGAGAAGGTGCTAGGACGCCAATTATGTCCGTGACTGAGGCAGACTAAGTTTTTGGAAATGTAAACATCATTGTAAGAATCACCACTATAAATGTTTGGTAGTTTAAGTCGATATTGCTATTGTGTAATTACTATTGTTTTGTGAAAGTACTTAGTGAAATAGAAGTTGAGTTATTGGAAAGTTAATATTAGTATTACTAAGTTAAAAGGTTGGTTTGAGTGTACAACCATGTGAGTTAATGTATGACTTGCCAGGTGGCCATGAGCTGCCAGTAAATGTAGTTTTTAAAATAAAATAGGAGTAGGACCCTTGCTCTGAGATTTTAGTGTGTGCTCTGAGAGTTAGCTAGAGGTTAAATGGATACGTAAATCACAGGTGCCAACTGGGAACTTGATACTTTGGCACTGATAGAACTGGACGCCAGAGGTGGCCAGGATGGGCAGAGAATATTCCTAAGCACGTACAGTGCTGGTTGTAAATGGGCAGTGTTGGATGGGGGATAGTGTCTGTGCTGGAAGGAGGGGTGTGTTCGAGTCATCACATAGAAAGTGACGTACAAGAGTTTGTGTATAAAAGGGGATACAGAGAAAGAAGCAAATGAGAAACGTGGAAGAGAAACAGGGAAAAGGTAGCGTATTGTACAGGGGTGAAGGTCACCTCTGTTAGAGTTTCTCCCTGCTTTTATGGATCAAGAAGACTCTACGATTCTGAAGGCAAAACAGAAGGAGGATTCTTGACCACTGTAACAGTGTGCCAGAAAGTCTACCTGGCTGCGTATGAGGCGCGTCGTAAAGACCGCTGCAGTTTTTAGATGGGCCAAATCAAATCAGATAGCCATCTCAGGTTTTCAAAGACTCTGTCAAAGACCGCGGGTGATCGATTATTTTCCAGGCAGAAGGCAAATTCCTGGTGGAAGTTTAATGTCACGGCGCTGGGAGATGTTACAGAACGAGATGTTACATAGTGGTAGTAACTATCGTTGGAAGCAGTAGCGGTCATGCATGAGGCATACCGCCGAGAACGGCAAAGGTTGGCCGTTGTGAAGAAGAGAAGAGAAGATGAGAAACGAAGTTAAGAGAAGAGAAGATGAGAAACGAAGTTAAGAGAAGAGAAGATGAGAAACGAAGTTATGATGAAGAGAAGAGATGAGAAACGAAGTTAAGAGATGAGATGAGAAACGAAGTTAAGAGAAGAGAAGAAGGGAGACGAGAGAACGCTGCGAGTTGAGAAATTAGGCCTAACGAGAGAAGCGCACGGGAGCGTGAAGTGTAGCAGCCGTCGTAACAGTGAAGGCGGCCAGGTCGAGACGTCGACGATGTTTTGTTGTATCATCAGAACCCCCCCCCCCCCCAGCACAAGAAGAAAGTGTAACGATGTGAGCCCAGCACATGGAGAAAGAGCCGATAACGATGTGAGCCCAGCACAAGAGAAAGTAACGAACCATACGAGCAGAGAACAAGAGAGAGTAACGAATTATATGAGCAGAGAACAAGGAGAACGTGACAATACCTATGTGAGTAAAAGAAAATTCTAACTAATTAGGGAAATCTCAGAGCACGTAAACATAAGTATAAACTAGAACCTAAAACTAAAACTAGAATCTTAATTAAGCATTAAACTAAAATTAGAAGTAAACCTTGAAGTAAAAAGATATTGATGGAACCATTGAAAAGACTTGCAAGTTAAATGACATTTTGTTTTGAACTTTGTGTATTATTATTGAACATTGATATAAGTAGTGGCGCCAGAACTCTGAAATAATGACTGTTCTATTATGTTGTAAAATGCCTAAGCAATGTTAGAAGTAGTACTGCATGAAGAAATTGAGTTTTGTATTTCTTTGATTTTAATTCATCATTTATCATTTTTCTTTCTTCTTTCTTCCCCCTTTCCCATGGGTGTGAGTGTGGATGGCTGACTGACTAACCAACGTGTGAGAGGAAACCTATAGACCAATAAATTTGAACTCGTACTCTGATATTGCGGCTTTCTCCTATCTATGGTTTCGAAAGAGTGGTTGTTGTCGTTGTTATACGTTGTGTCGTCTGTGCCGTCTACACTTCACCCCTACCCGTATGCAAGCACACATGCAAACATGTCGGCAATACGTAACCTACACGCAGAATTAAATTCGAGCCAAACAAACATCTTGGTGTTCTGTGTGTGGATTTGTCATTCTCTTTATGCAAGTCCTACGTGGAGCCGGCAAGCCACCATCCCTCTCCCCTCCTGTCGGAGAAGGGAGGGTGGGTGGCGACATTTGGTGACCCTGACGTGATAGGTAAAAATTGTTTTGCGGTGTGTTTGCATCATTTCTCTTTCTGCTATCTATCTCATGTAGTATCATCATATTTTGCAGTTATGATGGTTACAGTATTTTGATTTAAGAAAGTGGTGAATTAGTATTTGATATATCATTTTGATGCTTTAATTTTTGAAAACTTGTTTTGATGTATTCTGCCTTTAATTTTTGAAATCTTGTTTTGACGTTGAATTCTGGTTTAATACTCATTTTTGCGTGTAACTATTTCGTGATTTAATTTGAGAGCGCCGATATTTGCAAACCGCACTGTAGGCCGATAAATTCGTTTTTGACTAGGCCGAAAGAAAAGTAGTTAAACGCCTATTCAAAGAGGCGATCCGAGTTTTATATCTCCGTTTTGGTATTTCGTTAATGAGAATATTTGCTGTATGTATTGCAACAAGTTTCGAAATTCTATGTAAATATTAATGCCGAGGTTGATCGCATATTCTATTTTTGATTTTTGAGTCATGCCATTTTGAAAGTTCGTTACGGTTTATGAGGCAACGCTGTAGGACGACCCGATGTTAAGTTCGTTTTGAAGTTGTTGATTTTGAAGTTGATGAAGTATTCGTGCAAGCGTCACAATACTATGATGTACTCAGGGAGTACCTAATGATTTTGAGATTGTTGAAGTATTCGTGCAGAGTCACAATACTGTAGTACTTAGAGAGAAGTACCTTATGTTTTGCGTCAGTCGGAAACTGACTTATTTGTTTGAAGATTTGAGATTGAGTTTGGGCCGGTATTGGTAGAAACCGCGTATATTCGTTGAGTTGGAGGCGACGGTATTGAAGTCCGTGCGCATAAATATTTTGTTGTCGAAAACTTAGGGAGTCAAGCGACCTCGTTTTTGTAGCAAACGCATTTTTGATTTGCTAGAGTTTCTGTAAAACTCGCTAACCGTACGAATGGCTAATTAAATAAATGACTAGTAAGAATTGGGCAGGAGAAAGCAGAATTAAAGCAATAAGTAATTAACAAAGCAATAAGTGATTGACAATGATGTAGTGAAATGTTGGGTTACTACAATAATTATAGTGTAAATAGATGATAAAGAAATCACGCTGAATCGCACAGAAAGTACTACACTAAAAATGTAAACACAGCGCTAGAAGGAAAAAAAAAAAAAGGAAAGAGAGAAACTCATTCAGAGCATCGTATTTCAGCCGGCCGTAAAGATAATTACTCCGAGAAACCCACTGTCCCCCTCCGACAGGAAAGGTCACGACCAGGTGTGTAGGTTCGTGTTAGCCATGCATTTGGAAAAACGGGAAAATGGAACGTAGTATTTTAACTGTTAGCGTGCGTTGGTAAATAGCTACAGAATTCTATTTTGGCAATTTTTATTCTTAGGTATCTCAGCTCTTGTACTGATGAACGCCTTCATTTAGTAAGACTGCCATTGTGGGAACAGAAGTATATATTTTGTAAAGATAGAATAGACTAATAGAGTAATATGCAATGAAAAGGCTTGTTAGATTAATTATTAAATGTTTATAGAGTGGATTACAGCATATAAGCAGACGGAACACGTTAGTCCTATAGTGAGACATTTTTGTTTTGCGGTGTTAGATTTTTCAGTGACAACAGACCTTGTTTTGATTCATTTCTGTCCGGGGCACACTCCCGCACAGCCAGCGACCTAAATTTTTTTTGTTCCCTCACCGCGCAGTGACGCTACGCTTGCAGTGACCACGCGAGAGATTTTTTTCTCCTTTCCTTTGTAAAGGAAGGAACGGTTGCTTAGGACGCGTTACCTTTTGTTAGAAATGGTCTCGTATTTTAGTGCACAATAATTTTGTTTTCTGAAAGATTATTAATTAGCATTTTCGTAAATTGCTTCATGTAATTTTATACTTTCTAACTTAGGGGTAGAAGTATACTTGTACACAATTTTTTAAAGTAAGAGTGACCGATATAAAAAATGTTGAGATAATAACAGAACAACAACAGATCATTGTGAGGTTACATTCAGATCAAGATTTTGGAACAATTTTGTAGTTCTAATAAATAACATCATACCGGTATTAACTGTTTTACATTTATAAATAAATTTGTGAAAGATTACTTTGCTTCTCTCACATAAAATTTTAGAGAAAAGATTTCTGCAATAAATTTTTGAACCATACAGACTGCTAGTGTATCTAACTTGTAAATTTTAAAGGGACTACCCTGTAAGGTGATTTGATTTTTTTCTCTCGATAGTTCTCCATCATCATGATAGATGATAAGTTATCCTAGGCTGATATTTTTTGGAAAAAAAAACCCGCATGTTAATTCTTTTGCATAAATTGGTATAATGAAAAATATGCTGGTGTATAGACAGTAAATACGTTTATGCAATTAATTTTTAGGGCTGATCACCGTAGGAACCAATGCATTGTCTAGGCATCCAATAGACACAGTTTAAATGACTTTCGTGAAGCAGAATAATTTTAATCGTTTGGATTGTAATCAACTTTTAAAAAATAAAATTTTTTTAATATTGTTGACCTACACTTATTTCATAAGCTTCGGTCAAAAAGGAGGAGGGATATGTCACGAAGATCGAGAAAATATTAATAAATTTTTTTTTCTCCCTCTAAGTATTTTCTAACTATAAACTAAGTACGAAACAGCTAAGTTAATTAAAAGAGGGACAGGGTGAAAATGACCATTTTTCAACAATGGGGAAAACTAAGTGTCGGGAACATTAGCTTTAAGTTCGTGTTGGGGAATGGAAAAGATATAATTAGCTTGCAAGAGAATGCTGGCTTGACCCTCTGTGGCCAGGAACCCACGCCCATAAATCTGTGTCAGTGTAGGGTACAAGGCAGGCCAGTGTACCAAGTTCGTGAGAAGGTGCTAGGACGCCAATTATGTCCGTGACTGAGGCAGACTAAGTTTTTGGAAATGTAAACATCATTGTAAGAATCACCACTATAAATGTTTGGTAGTTTAAGTCGATATTGCTATTGTGTAATTACTATTGTTTTGTGAAAGTACTTAGTGAAATAGAAGTTGAGTTATTGGAAAGTTAATATTAGTATTACTAAGTTAAAAGGTTGGTTTGAGTGTACAACCATGTGAGTTAATGTATGACTTGCCAGGTGGCCATGAGCTGCCAGTAAATGTAGTTTTTAAAATAAAATAGGAGTAGGACCCTTGCTCTGAGATTTTAGTGTGTGCTCTGAGAGTTAGCTAGAGGTTAAATGGATACGTAAATCACAGGTGCCAACTGGGAACTTGATACTTTGGCACTGATAGAACTGGACGCCAGAGGTGGCCAGGATGGGCAGAGAATATTCCTAAGCACGTACAGTGCTGGTTGTAAATGGGCAGTGTTGGATGGGGGATAGTGTCTGTGCTGGAAGGAGGGGTGTGTTCGAGTCATCACATAGAAAGTGACGTACAAGAGTTTGTGTATAAAAGGGGATACAGAGAAAGAAGCAAATGAGAAACGTGGAAGAGAAACAGGGAAAAGGTAGCGTATTGTACAGGGGTGAAGGTCACCTCTGTTAGAGTTTCTCCCTGCTTTTATGGATCAAGAAGACTCTACGATTCTGAAGGCAAAACAGAAGGAGGATTCTTGACCACTGTAACAGTGTGCCAGAAAGTCTACCTGGCTGCGTATGAGGCGCGTCGTAAAGACCGCTGCAGTTTTTAGATGGGCCAAATCAAATCAGATAGCCATCTCAGGTTTTCAAAGACTCTGTCAAAGACCGCGGGTGATCGATTATTTTCCAGGCAGAAGGCAAATTCCTGGTGGAAGTTTAATGTCACGGCGCTGGGAGATGTTACAGAACGAGATGTTACATAGTGGTAGTAACTATCGTTGGAAGCAGTAGCGGTCATGCATGAGGCATACCGCCGAGAACGGCAAAGGTTGGCCGTTGTGAAGAAGAGAAGAGAAGATGAGAAACGAAGTTAAGAGAAGAGAAGATGAGAAACGAAGTTAAGAGAAGAGAAGATGAGAAACGAAGTTATGATGAAGAGAAGAGATGAGAAACGAAGTTAAGAGATGAGATGAGAAACGAAGTTAAGAGAAGAGAAGAAGGGAGACGAGAGAACGCTGCGAGTTGAGAAATTAGGCCTAACGAGAGAAGCGCACGGGAGCGTGAAGTGTAGCAGCCGTCGTAACAGTGAAGGCGGCCAGGTCGAGACGTCGACGATGTTTTGTTGTATCATCAGAACCCCCCCCCCCCCCCAGCACAAGAAGAAAGTGTAACGATGTGAGCCCAGCACATGGAGAAAGAGCCGATAACGATGTGAGCCCAGCACAAGAGAAAGTAACGAACCATACGAGCAGAGAACAAGAGAGAGTAACGAATTATATGAGCAGAGAACAAGGAGAACGTGACAATACCTATGTGAGTAAAAGAAAATTCTAACTAATTAGGGAAATCTCAGAGCACGTAAACATAAGTATAAACTAGAACCTAAAACTAAAACTAGAATCTTAATTAAGCATTAAACTAAAATTAGAAGTAAACCTTGAAGTAAAAAGATATTGATGGAACCATTGAAAAGACTTGCAAGTTAAATGACATTTTGTTTTGAACTTTGTGTATTATTATTGAACATTGATATAAGTAGTGGCGCCAGAACTCTGAAATAATGACTGTTCTATTATGTTGTAAAATGCCTAAGCAATGTTAGAAGTAGTACTGCATGAAGAAATTGAGTTTTGTATTTCTTTGATTTTAATTCATCATTTATCATTTTTCTTTCTTCTTTCTTCCCCCTTTCCCATGGGTGTGAGTGTGGATGGCTGACTGACTAACCAACGTGTGAGAGGAAACCTATAGACCAATAAATTTGAACTCGTACTCTGATATTGCGGCTTTCTCCTATCTATGGTTTCGAAAGAGTGGTTGTTGTCGTTGTTATACGTTGTGTCGTCTGTGCCGTCTACACTTCACCCCTACCCGTATGCAAGCACACATGCAAACATGTCGGCAATACGTAACCTACACGCAGAATTAAATTCGAGCCAAACAAACATCTTGGTGTTCTGTGTGTGGATTTGTCATTCTCTTTATGCAAGTCCTACGTGGAGCCGGCAAGCCACCATCCCTCTCCCCTCCTGTCGGAGAAGGGAGGGTGGGTGGCGACATTTGGTGACCCTGACGTGATAGGTAAAAATTGTTTTGCGGTGTGTTTGCATCATTTCTCTTTCTGCTATCTATCTCATGTAGTATCATCATATTTTGCAGTTATGATGGTTACAGTATTTTGATTTAAGAAAGTGGTGAATTAGTATTTGATATATCATTTTGATGCTTTAATTTTTGAAAACTTGTTTTGATGTATTCTGCCTTTAATTTTTGAAATCTTGTTTTGACGTTGAATTCTGGTTTAATACTCATTTTTGCGTGTAACTATTTCGTGATTTAATTTGAGAGCGCCGATATTTGCAAACCGCACTGTAGGCCGATAAATTCGTTTTTGACTAGGCCGAAAGAAAAGTAGTTAAACGCCTATTCAAAGAGGCGATCCGAGTTTTATATCTCCGTTTTGGTATTTCGTTAATGAGAATATTTGCTGTATGTATTGCAACAAGTTTCGAAATTCTATGTAAATATTAATGCCGAGGTTGATCGCATATTCTATTTTTGATTTTTGAGTCATGCCATTTTGAAAGTTCGTTACGGTTTATGAGGCAACGCTGTAGGACGACCCGATGTTAAGTTCGTTTTGAAGTTGTTGATTTTGAAGTTGATGAAGTATTCGTGCAAGCGTCACAATACTATGATGTACTCAGGGAGTACCTAATGATTTTGAGATTGTTGAAGTATTCGTGCAGAGTCACAATACTGTAGTACTTAGAGAGAAGTACCTTATGTTTTGCGTCAGTCGGAAACTGACTTATTTGTTTGAAGATTTGAGATTGAGTTTGGGCCGGTATTGGTAGAAACCGCGTATATTCGTTGAGTTGGAGGCGACGGTATTGAAGTCCGTGCGCATAAATATTTTGTTGTCGAAAACTTAGGGAGTCAAGCGACCTCGTTTTTGTAGCAAACGCATTTTTGATTTGCTAGAGTTTCTGTAAAACTCGCTAACCGTACGAATGGCTAATTAAATAAATGACTAGTAAGAATTGGGCAGGAGAAAGCAGAATTAAAGCAATAAGTAATTAACAAAGCAATAAGTGATTGACAATGATGTAGTGAAATGTTGGGTTACTACAATAATTATAGTGTAAATAGATGATAAAGAAATCACGCTGAATCGCACAGAAAGTACTACACTAAAAATGTAAACACAGCGCTAGAAGGAAAAAAAAAAAAAGGAAAGAGAGAAACTCATTCAGAGCATCGTATTTCAGCCGGCCGTAAAGATAATTACTCCGAGAAACCCACTGTCCCCCTCCGACAGGAAAGGTCACGACCAGGTGTGTAGGTTCGTGTTAGCCATGCATTTGGAAAAACGGGAAAATGGAACGTAGTATTTTAACTGTTAGCGTGCGTTGGTAAATAGCTACAGAATTCTATTTTGGCAATTTTTATTCTTAGGTATCTCAGCTCTTGTACTGATGAACGCCTTCATTTAGTAAGACTGCCATTGTGGGAACAGAAGTATATATTTTGTAAAGATAGAATAGACTAATAGAGTAATATGCAATGAAAAGGCTTGTTAGATTAATTATTAAATGTTTATAGAGTGGATTACAGCATATAAGCAGACGGAACACGTTAGTCCTATAGTGAGACATTTTTGTTTTGCGGTGTTAGATTTTTCAGTGACAACAGACCTTGTTTTGATTCATTTCTGTCCGGGGCACACTCCCGCACAGCCAGCGACCTAAATTTTTTTTGTTCCCTCACCGCGCAGTGACGCTACGCTTGCAGTGACCACGCGAGAGATTTTTTTCTCCTTTCCTTTGTAAAGGAAGGAACGGTTGCTTAGGACGCGTTACCTTTTGTTAGAAATGGTCTCGTATTTTAGTGCACAATAATTTTGTTTTCTGAAAGATTATTAATTAGCATTTTCGTAAATTGCTTCATGTAATTTTATACTTTCTAACTTAGGGGTAGAAGTATACTTGTACACAATTTTTTAAAGTAAGAGTGACCGATATAAAAAATGTTGAGATAATAACAGAACAACAACAGATCATTGTGAGGTTACATTCAGATCAAGATTTTGGAACAATTTTGTAGTTCTAATAAATAACATCATACCGGTATTAACTGTTTTACATTTATAAATAAATTTGTGAAAGATTACTTTGCTTCTCTCACATAAAATTTTAGAGAAAAGATTTCTGCAATAAATTTTTGAACCATACAGACTGCTAGTGTATCTAACTTGTAAATTTTAAAGGGACTACCCTGTAAGGTGATTTGATTTTTTTCTCTCGATAGTTCTCCATCATCATGATAGATGATAAGTTATCCTAGGCTGATATTTTTTGGAAAAAAAAACCCGCATGTTAATTCTTTTGCATAAATTGGTATAATGAAAAATATGCTGGTGTATAGACAGTAAATACGTTTATGCAATTAATTTTTAGGGCTGATCACCGTAGGAACCAATGCATTGTCTAGGCATCCAATAGACACAGTTTAAATGACTTTCGTGAAGCAGAATAATTTTAATCGTTTGGATTGTAATCAACTTTTAAAAAATAAAATTTTTTTAATATTGTTGACCTACACTTATTTCATAAGCTTCGGTCAAAAAGGAGGAGGGATATGTCACGAAGATCGAGAAAATATTAATAAATTTTTTTTTCTCCCTCTAAGTATTTTCTAACTATAAACTAAGTACGAAACAGCTAAGTTAATTAAAAGAGGGACAGGGTGAAAATGACCATTTTTCAACAATGGGGAAAACTAAGTGTCGGGAACATTAGCTTTAAGTTCGTGTTGGGGAATGGAAAAGATATAATTAGCTTGCAAGAGAATGCTGGCTTGACCCTCTGTGGCCAGGAACCCACGCCCATAAATCTGTGTCAGTGTAGGGTACAAGGCAGGCCAGTGTACCAAGTTCGTGAGAAGGTGCTAGGACGCCAATTATGTCCGTGACTGAGGCAGACTAAGTTTTTGGAAATGTAAACATCATTGTAAGAATCACCACTATAAATGTTTGGTAGTTTAAGTCGATATTGCTATTGTGTAATTACTATTGTTTTGTGAAAGTACTTAGTGAAATAGAAGTTGAGTTATTGGAAAGTTAATATTAGTATTACTAAGTTAAAAGGTTGGTTTGAGTGTACAACCATGTGAGTTAATGTATGACTTGCCAGGTGGCCATGAGCTGCCAGTAAATGTAGTTTTTAAAATAAAATAGGAGTAGGACCCTTGCTCTGAGATTTTAGTGTGTGCTCTGAGAGTTAGCTAGAGGTTAAATGGATACGTAAATCACAGGTGCCAACTGGGAACTTGATACTTTGGCACTGATAGAACTGGACGCCAGAGGTGGCCAGGATGGGCAGAGAATATTCCTAAGCACGTACAGTGCTGGTTGTAAATGGGCAGTGTTGGATGGGGGATAGTGTCTGTGCTGGAAGGAGGGGTGTGTTCGAGTCATCACATAGAAAGTGACGTACAAGAGTTTGTGTATAAAAGGGGATACAGAGAAAGAAGCAAATGAGAAACGTGGAAGAGAAACAGGGAAAAGGTAGCGTATTGTACAGGGGTGAAGGTCACCTCTGTTAGAGTTTCTCCCTGCTTTTATGGATCAAGAAGACTCTACGATTCTGAAGGCAAAACAGAAGGAGGATTCTTGACCACTGTAACAGTGTGCCAGAAAGTCTACCTGGCTGCGTATGAGGCGCGTCGTAAAGACCGCTGCAGTTTTTAGATGGGCCAAATCAAATCAGATAGCCATCTCAGGTTTTCAAAGACTCTGTCAAAGACCGCGGGTGATCGATTATTTTCCAGGCAGAAGGCAAATTCCTGGTGGAAGTTTAATGTCACGGCGCTGGGAGATGTTACAGAACGAGATGTTACATAGTGGTAGTAACTATCGTTGGAAGCAGTAGCGGTCATGCATGAGGCATACCGCCGAGAACGGCAAAGGTTGGCCGTTGTGAAGAAGAGAAGAGAAGATGAGAAACGAAGTTAAGAGAAGAGAAGATGAGAAACGAAGTTAAGAGAAGAGAAGATGAGAAACGAAGTTATGATGAAGAGAAGAGATGAGAAACGAAGTTAAGAGATGAGATGAGAAACGAAGTTAAGAGAAGAGAAGAAGGGAGACGAGAGAACGCTGCGAGTTGAGAAATTAGGCCTAACGAGAGAAGCGCACGGGAGCGTGAAGTGTAGCAGCCGTCGTAACAGTGAAGGCGGCCAGGTCGAGACGTCGACGATGTTTTGTTGTATCATCAGAACCCCCCCCCCCCCCCAGCACAAGAAGAAAGTGTAACGATGTGAGCCCAGCACATGGAGAAAGAGCCGATAACGATGTGAGCCCAGCACAAGAGAAAGTAACGAACCATACGAGCAGAGAACAAGAGAGAGTAACGAATTATATGAGCAGAGAACAAGGAGAACGTGACAATACCTATGTGAGTAAAAGAAAATTCTAACTAATTAGGGAAATCTCAGAGCACGTAAACATAAGTATAAACTAGAACCTAAAACTAAAACTAGAATCTTAATTAAGCATTAAACTAAAATTAGAAGTAAACCTTGAAGTAAAAAGATATTGATGGAACCATTGAAAAGACTTGCAAGTTAAATGACATTTTGTTTTGAACTTTGTGTATTATTATTGAACATTGATATAAGTAGTGGCGCCAGAACTCTGAAATAATGACTGTTCTATTATGTTGTAAAATGCCTAAGCAATGTTAGAAGTAGTACTGCATGAAGAAATTGAGTTTTGTATTTCTTTGATTTTAATTCATCATTTATCATTTTTCTTTCTTCTTTCTTCCCCCTTTCCCATGGGTGTGAGTGTGGATGGCTGACTGACTAACCAACGTGTGAGAGGAAACCTATAGACCAATAAATTTGAACTCGTACTCTGATATTGCGGCTTTCTCCTATCTATGGTTTCGAAAGAGTGGTTGTTGTCGTTGTTATACGTTGTGTCGTCTGTGCCGTCTACACTTCACCCCTACCCGTATGCAAGCACACATGCAAACATGTCGGCAATACGTAACCTACACGCAGAATTAAATTCGAGCCAAACAAACATCTTGGTGTTCTGTGTGTGGATTTGTCATTCTCTTTATGCAAGTCCTACGTGGAGCCGGCAAGCCACCATCCCTCTCCCCTCCTGTCGGAGAAGGGAGGGTGGGTGGCGACATGAAGTAAAGATTATAGAGAGGCATCATACAACACAAATTCAGGATTTATGCTGAAAGAACAAAAAGCCAATTATATATGCCATACAATTTACTGTAGTGTAAGTATAAGATTTTCTCATGCCCAATTACAGATTCTTGATAAAAACTAAATATGTAATCATCAACAAGCAAATTCATGAGCAAACTAATATGTAACCCTACCCCCTCACCCCCACTACTGACATTATTTCTTATGGGCAGAAACTCCCCTCAAAGTTGTTTCACTCAATGGCATTTTGCTGCTGTCTCAATTAAATATGGAGAACATGGCCCCTTCTATGTACATACTGTATAAGAGCACTAATATAAATAAACAATCACACCTTAATTCTGAAGCAAATTCTAATATTAAATTCTTTGAATCAAAATAAAGAAAAGGAAAAAAAAGAAAGAAATACCGGAATCACAAGGCTCTCTTTGTATCCAAGGTCCATCACAATGCCACAAGTGCGACCTAACGTCAAAAGAGTAAGTACATGACTTGGTGCAAATAACACAGATCCCACCTGAAATAATAATTAAGAAACATACAGAAAAGTCATCTTATCAGACATATGATCTGAAAATAAAAAAATCGAGAGAAGTATTTATTAGTATTTCAAATCCAAGATATTTAAGAACTTCAGACTTAGCTGACCAAGCACAAAGCTAGGAAGAGGGAGTGTCTATGGGAAAAAATCTCAAGTGCAGTTGAGTTTTAAACCAATAAACCCACAGGCATATGAGACAGCACAGCACTAAGCATCTCAGCCAACTTCCTCATAATAACATTTATAACTTTATCTCTTTTCACAAATTTTTGAGAGCATTTATCAACAGCACTATATGTTTTAAACCAGAAGGTTGATAAAACAAAAATAAATAAATGTGATCCTTAGTAAGTTTTATTACAGTTATCTTTCCTTTACTTTAATCTTTATTTATTTGTCCTCCACTATTATTAAGTATGATGAACATACATGTCCCAATAATACTCCAGCACTTATGTGTATTAACAGTTCAGTATCTGTAAAATTTCAAAATTCAGGAGAGCAGATTACAGGCAGCACATTAAACTGATGGCTAAAGACCACAAACCAGAAACTAAGAACAGCTCCAGTCCAAACTTTCCAGATAAGAGGCTTGGTATTAAGAGAGAAATCTGTCAATGGTGGTACTTACCTCCTGGGTTCCTGGAAAAATCCAGTTATAAACTGTTTGAATTCAACGAACACTTTCCTAAATGCCAAAGATAAGAAAAAAATAATAACTGTAATCCAAATCACCTCATAATGCTTGAAAAGGACTTGAGCCAAGCATTCTCTGAAGTCTGAAGGGCAGAGAAGGGACTCTACCACTACAACACGCTTGTCTTTAGGGCTCATGAGCAAGTGTCTGCAAAGAGAATGCTGATGAATTATATCTTAAAGTTCAAACATTTGGTGAATGAAATTAAAATTATGGAAATTTTAGTATCTATTATACTATAGTATTAATTAATTGTTTACAATCTAAATATATCTTTAATTAATTTTAATTCTTTATTTTTTTTTTTTTACAATATTGCAGAAGTATGACACTTGTGTCAGAAAAAAAATTGAATTACTAGTAATATATGCATAATAAATATTAATAATTTATTTTTAAAAATAGACTCCACCAAAAATAGATTATGTTTGTTGCTGTTATTTTGGGTTGTAGCTGTACACTTTATGGATATTTTAACAAAATGAAATCTACAAATCTACCAAATATTAAAAATAATCTTTAGTGTTTTTCCAAAAACAAAACAGAATACTGATTGCTACAGAATAAATAAAACTGCTAAAACTAGTGAAAGACCACACCTGAATATTAAAACTGAGAGCAGTTCCTTTAAGTTCTGATATAGTTCACCAGTGCTGCTGTAGTCCCATATTCTGGAATCCTGTTTTATTTAAAGGAATAATTTTATTATTTGTAAGAGAATCCATGGTGAAGTTAAGTTAATACTGTTTTATAATGATCAGTTGTTGTTGATAATGATATGCTAACAGTAACAGAAACACTACTGAAAAGAGAAAATTGATATTAAAAATGATAATGAATAAACACATATACCAGCACAGTAATATATATATATATATATCAATATATATATAATTTATAAATATTGATCAAGATAAAACAAAAAATATTATTATAGTGAATTCCAACAGACTCACAAGATATGCTATTATTTTTATTATTTTAAAAGAAATTACCTGACCAGTTCTAGCATTTCTGACAACACTAGGAATTATACACCTTGGTCCAGTTTCGCCTGCAAGTCCACACCTTGAACAAAAAATGAAAAGGAAATATGATTCATTAATTTTTTTTCAGTTAAAATTTAAAATGTAAGCGTGTACGATTACATAGCTTGCTAGTCTATATCTCTAACTTTGAGTGACTAATAAAAAGCGAATCAATATACAAAAAGAGTAGCAGTAACAACTAAATCAGTAAATCATGGTAAGGTCACTATTCCACAAAAGTGATAACTTACTTTGTGTATGCAGATCCAATATCCAAAATGTACACATTTTTATCGTCAGTATAACTTAAACCTTCAAAAAGAGGCATCGTGGTCTAATATTACTTTTATTAGTAGATGAAAATATGTCAACAAATTTCCAGTCGTCATGCAGAAAAAGCACTCTTTAAAGTGAACGTAAAACGCAAATGGAATGTTCAAAACTACTAGCACTAGAAATCATGAAATATTAGTGTGATATCATTTTACTAAATTGCAAAGAATTTTATACAGGAGATATATATAATATGCATAAACATGGGAATTAGCACACCGCACTATCATGTTTTGCTATCGGCGGAAGTGAATAAAAATAATGGCATAGAAAAAGAAAGTCCTCGAGAGGTAGAAAATCATATCATGACATTTCTCAAAGAAAAACAACAAAAAGCTCAAAATCTGCTAAAAGATTTAAATTTTGTAACAATAAAATCATTTTTTTAAAATTAAAAATAAAGTAATATTAATGTTTTTACTTTATTTGAAATAAAATGGGTCGTTAGCCGCATTGTAACTATTTAACTCTGGCTCTTTGAAATGTGTACATGGCAGAAATTAAATATCTTCTTCTAATTGTGAACTTGAACTATAGAACATATAAAATATCGAGTATTTCTTTATTATTAAAATAGTGACTGATATAGAGAGTTTAGAACTTTCGTTTTTCTACTGACATTTTACTGCAGAACTGGCGTTTGAATACTAATTGTGACGTCACAAGGCGTGTCAACGGGGCAGAATTTTGAAGCACAAGTAGAACGGGTCCGTGAGGTCGTAATCATCACAAACATGGTAAGAATGTTAGAGATTTTATCTTTGATTCGTCTCTTCTACTTCCCAGTTTATTTAGGATGTTCAAAATAGTCGTCTGTTTTCAGAAAATTATTGGGTTTTGCCGGGAACGACCCTAATTTACAGTTTGAGGCCGCCAGGTATGCAGTACTTGTATTACTTATCTTTTGTACTGGGCGGGTTGCAGAGTGAGCTAGGTGTATCACAGGTAATGGGTACTATTTCTACTAAACAGTTTTTAGTATAAATTTACCGCAGTCTTGATTTTTTAAAAGAAACGTGTTGCGACTTTCAGTCATATATACTTAGATTTGCTGGACAAAATTCTATAAACTATGATTTGTAGAAGCTAATTTAGTAGTTATTTACATTTTTTAAAAAGGTATATATGCTCTCTCGAACCTCACCAGTTCACTGCCGTAAAATAGACAAAAAAATGTTTTTCACATTCTCAGAAGACTTCTTTATTTGTGCGCCATAACTGCAAGTGCAGCCAGTCATCTACAACTGTACAAGTACAAGTTTGCACAGCTCGTTTCAAATTCTAGTGTCAAGAGCGATCGAAAGATATTTTCCCTCTCAGATATTGATAGTGATACTGATAAGCAGTTACTACTAAGTACTACTACTAGTGTTCGTGATACTATAAGTGTCTGTAATACTCTATTACTCTATAGTCTATACCTTCAAGTACAGCCTGACCTAGTAAAAAATATTAACAAAATAGAAATTGTACTTTGTCTCTTTATTGATATTATTTGGATGCTGAATCAGATTACAGATGTGATAACTAAAAGAATATTTTTTCGTTTATATGATATGTACAATTATTAGGAGTAAAAATGTTATATAACCATTGAATCATTTATACAGTTGTAACATAAAGAAAAATGTCATGATACCTGTCAAAAAGTAAAAGCAATGCTTTTAACAATGTTTCATGAAGATAATGTTTTCAGCTAACTCAAATTCACATACACTTGTTCAGAAGGCAGATTCAAGTGTTAAGAAAATAAATTCAAAGTGTGATATACATATAACAGAGTTCATTAATCTGTTCTGCATATCTGCCAAATGTTATCTGTAAAGGCTGTTAAGCATTTGTCTTACTGGGTCTGTCTCTGAGGAAGTTGAATTCCAGGAGAGATTTTATAAGAGATTCTATACATTTACTTTTTAAAAAGATTTTTTCCCTTCTTTAAATATTTTTTTATTCCACTGTTTTAATATCATACTATCTTATACAGTGGAACCCCACAATAATGCGGCCTTGGCATGACTCCTGAAATTTATATCTTAATAATGTATTATGTTGCAAACCCCCGCATTAATGTGACCCCGCTATTAACGCGATCTGATTTTATGGACCCCAGTTATCATGTTATAGCGAGATTTCACTGTATGTACATTTATTCTTTTAAAGTGTAATTTCATTTTTGCTCACTTGCCCATTTTAAAGTTTGGGGAATTATTATTATTGTTGATGTATTTTTGTTTTTAATAATAATATTAACCATTGCCTGAAGCATCTGTTGATCAGAATAAATTTTGAAAAGGTTATTCCTAAACATATCAGTTTCTGTATGTTTTTTTTTGTTTTTTGATTAGGATAATACAAAAGTGATTTTCTTTTCTGTGATTATTCAGCCTGCCGAGTCATTATAGAAATATATGATCATGCTCTTTTACAGTTTTACTCTTTAGATTATTTAGGTACTAATTTTATACTATTACTCTAGCTGTAAAAGTTTAACTTTTCTGTTTCACATTAGGGATTTTCAGCATTTTTAGGCCAGCGATTAATGAGATCAAATTGTTGAAAGCTTTTGGCCACACAAGCTAGTCTTAATTCTTATCTCCTTGCAATTAATTAAACTCACGCACACAAAAATGGTGGTGGGTTACCATTGCAGAACAGGAGGTGAATTTAACACATCTCTATTGATTTTCAAACAACTTTCCTGGGGATATGATGGCAATATTATGAAAGCACTGGAAGTGGATAGACAAGTTAATTTGTACAATTTGCAACTAGTTTTAAACTATGGGCCATATAATTATAAACATGGTTATGTGTCACAAAATTTGACCATTTGGGCCAATTGCAGCCTGCCTACAACAGCACAAGCAAGTTGCACACACCTACCTGAGATCCTCCCTGAATGACTAATCCAGGTTAGATAATATAGTCAACTCATGCAGAGCAAAGTTTGGGACCTTGTCTCCATTCACTTCAAATCATTTATATACACACACACACACACACACACACACGCACACATAGTTAAATACTATAAATACATCAGTAATTACACTCAGCTGCAATAAAGTTCTCATTTCACTACATTTCAATATTTAATAGCTACAGACAAATATTTTTATGTAGAAAGGAATAGTAATACTAATACTGTAATAGTAAGGAATAATATTGATAATGATGCATACTACATTCATAAATGTATGTCTGTTACTGCTGCCCAAATTGTAATAAGATTTATCTAGTATACTAGATCTCCTTTGCATAACTATAGTAATTAATAAAAAAACAACTTATTCTGTTTTATGTTTGACAAAGAAATCAGTACTCCCCACATATATTTCAGTACACTAGGTATTTACCAAGTCAGGATTGGTTGATTTCCTCTTAAAGTTTATATTTTAACCTTATCGATGCCACACATTTGATTTACTCAGTGGGAATTCCATTTTTAACATGATTATTCACTGTTGATATTTTGTCAGTCATATTTTCCATTTATAAATTATAGTGAAAAATATATTTTTGCATATGGTTTGCAAGAGTTATAAACATTCTCCCTTAGACATTTAACTTTATTTAGCTTTCACATTATTGCTAATGGTGTATCTTCATTTAAAAATACAGTGGCACAAATGTGGGGAGAACCATGTAGAAAGTAACATGGGCAAATAATTTGAAACAAATGTTTTTATCATCCATTTTTGAGACAGCTGCATTTTGTATCATTTTTATATGTTCCATGGACACTTAGTGTTTTCTGTTTATTCTTTTTCTTTTTGTGCAGAATTTAAATATCTGATATATAATTTATGCAGAACACACCTTTTGTGTATATATATTATAATTTATATATTCCCTAATAAAATCATACCAGAAACTGAGCAAGCAAATTAAAATTTAAATGTTCATTTGTTGTTTTCAGGCCAAGCATTCATTTAAGAAAGAAGGTAAGCCATCTGTTTAATTAGTTTTTATTTTTCTCCTTGCACTTAGTTGCAGTTAAAGTTAATTATTTCTTCAAGCTGCTACATGTGTGTTATTTTTACACTGAAGGAAGGTGTATTTTTTATTCCTCATACAACTATACCCATGTTTAGGTATTTATGGTAATAAATATATATATTATTTATTGTTAAAATGTGTATCTATTGGTTTGTGGATTGTGAACCCACATTGTCATGCTAAATCACCAAAATGTTGTATTGCATTTTCATTTTATAAGCATTTATTTTCTTAGATTAAAAATGTGTGCACTCTAACTAGTAATAGTAATAATATATAATTATAAATTAATTTATTATTGCATTTAAGCACTACACTCTCTCAGTCTCTGACATGATTACTTCAATACTTGTATGTACATGTAATTTCAAACTGCAAATAATTTATTCTTAAAACATTGTACATTTTATATCAGATTCAGATCCTTATCCATAATTTGCTAGCAAACTAAGTTTTGTGGGGAGTATGGTATTTATGTCATTTGGCAATTTGCGTGTAATTGTGGCGAGAGAAAAATTAAAACAAGGACTGAGACTGTTGGCTAAAATTGTACAATTTGCCCAGTTTTTAAACCAAAAACATTAAAATGCACTTGAGCTTGGCACTATGTACAGAAAATTCATAAAGAATTAATCAAGATTTGAAAATTTAGTTTAATTTATTCCAATGTTTGTTGTATACCAATATTACAGAACAGAGTTGGAATCTTGCTGTTAGCATATGCAATAGTACCAGTAAAGAGTGAAATGCAGTTGTTGAGATAATAGTATTTTTCACTTTTATAAGTAATATTTTAGCTATACTGTGTCCTGTAAATCTGTTGTTATTACTTTTGTCTAGCTTGCTTTTTCTCTTATTGAGTTATTCCCATTTCTTGTGCATTCTATCTCCTGATTGTGTTTTTCTGTTAATTCTTTAAAAGTTAGAAAAAATACCATTTTCAGTCATAGTATGAAAATAAACAGCCTGACTGATAATCATTATATAATTATAAATAATGCAGCATAGAAATTCAAAATGTTTTTCTTAGAAGTACTAAAAAAATTTAAAAAAAATAAAAAAGACAATTCAAGTGATGACATTTTGGCCTCATAGTTTTCATCAGAAGAGTACAGTAACTAATAACAGTGACATGAACAATGAAATGAGTTCACCTGTTGTATAGATAACCTTGTGTGAATTTAGCCACTGCTAAGCTCTATTCAGATTTATTTTTTAACTTATCCAAGTTATTTTGAGACCTCGGGTGCCTACAAAGTATCAATATATTTTATTGTACTTCACTACTTGTAAAGTAAATGTTTTAGAATCACCACCCACATGCATATTTGTGAAAATTGGTTAATTTTATATTTGTATTTCCCTATTCTGATGCCCTTTATCTCAATCTCTTCCAAGTTCTAACTAATTTATTGTCACAGTCAAAAAACTACTGAAGTGATAGTAGATTCCTTTGTCTCATTTCCTCTAGATATTTTGAGGCAAAATGAGAATTGAATAGTTGTGTCCATGCAGGAGTATAAGATATGAAATCAGTTTTTAAAGGAGCATTATTTAATTTCCCAATAGTTTATTATATATGCTTCACAAATGTAATTGCAGTGTCCATTTAAAAATGCTGGGGATTTTTGTTTGTTGGTTGGTTTTGTTTTTATTTCAAATAAAATCAATTTACATTAACAGAGAATTTCCATTTAAACTTTATACTGCAACGGTTTTGATGCATTGTTGTAGTGGATATGATAATTATTTAGGCTGTACATTGGATATGATAATTATGTAGACACTACATTGGATATGATAATTAAATAGGTATTACTATGGATATGATGCAGTCAGGTCTCAGGTTACAGTAGTCTCAACCTGATAATCCACCATTACGAACAAGCCATAAATTTTTTATTTTTATTTTTAAATTCTGACATTTAGGACATTTATTCCTTTTGAAGTTAAGTGAACTTCTTTCATATGGATTGACATTTTTCTTTCAGAGCACAGTGGAGTCAAGCATATAACTTGCACAAATTTAATTTAAGCACTCTTCCACAGACAAAAGAAAAAAAGAGAAAAAAAATAAAATTTAAATGATTTGACTGCCATTCCACTCATTGAAAGTATGTTAGAACTAGAGTAAGCCATAGATGGGAAATATGAATGCTTTCCCCTTGCTCAGTTCCTAGTCCTACGTATCTCTCATTTGTGGGGGCATCTAGTAGTTTGAAGAGTAATTTTGACTATGTAATAGTTGCTTTTCACACCTACTTTAGAACCTGGCCTCTGTGTAAAATGTGACTCCACTTTATTCAGTGTTTATCATCGATATTTGATAGTGTCATTTGTTTCATTGAATTTGTATATATTTGTTTATATTTAAATCTTACTTGCCTTAATAAGTTAATATCTTTCTTAATGCTAATGGAATACTTTAAAGGCTAACAACAAATATTTCTGAATGATTTCATATTTATTTATTCAGATAATTACTGTTTCTGAATTCCTGAATATTTTTTTTAGATACATCACAGCAATATAGGAATAGTTACACAGGGTTTATGGTTGTCTCATATAAAGACATATTAAAATACTATGTCACCTTTTCTTTTAGTTCCTAATCAAAGGAATGATTGTTTAAGAATTATTTACAGCAGGGTTTCTTAACCTGGGTTCCCATTGAAGTCACTAAGGATTTTCTGAGAGACTGTGATTTTGAAAAAAAATAAACAGCCTAATAATAATTTGTATGTAGGGGGTTCCCTGAATCTAAAAATTATTTCAAGGGTTTCTCTAGGATGAACAGGTTGAGAAAAGCTGGCTTATAGTCAATGTTTGAAATTTTGTTTGGATTCATTTAAAGTTATAAATAGAATTTTCTTTTTCCTAAAAAAAAATAAACAACTGGAAAGATCTGACATTTGTGACAGTGTGCTTTGGTAATGACTTCCACTAAACACAAGATACAAATATATCTTGTCTCATTTACAAATACAATTAATAATCATACTTATACTTATACTATAGTTATATATTAGAGATACTAAGAATTTTTACTATTTCATAGTCACAGGACATGTAAATTTATATTCTTGGCTGTTTTGTTTTTAAAGTTACTTTAGCTTATTGACAAATTGTACACCATACTCAGTATAATGCATACCTGCCTACCTTCCGCTTTTAGCGGAAGAATCTCCCGCTTTTACCTCGAATCTCCCGCTCTTCCGCTTCCAAAAGAAATCTTCCGCTTTCATTTTCATTTTCAATTTTTTTTTTCACGATCGATTATGACAGGACGAAAAACTTACCGTGCGTTCAATAGAGCTAACGGCGGCGTAACTCTAACTGCTTCTCTGTCGTCTGCTATGAGCTCTTCAGCATACGAGTCCTTTTCTAACACTTCCGGAATCTTATTCGTCGGCCGTTATTAATTTTAGTTGAAAAAAACAGAATTTCGCTCGTGAAATAAACATTTTCTTTAAATATTTTTTATGTTGAGAAGTCAGAGCTTAGCGGGATAAGCAAATTCGGTTCATAACGTTTTTACTGCCCGTTCGACCGATAGACGAAGTTCGCTTTTTCAAAATGGCGGCCACGTAGCGATAGTATATGCGTGACAATTACGAAATATTTACTTTAATAAATAACATTCAACTTACATGTAAGACAGTCTATGCAATTTTCTTCAGAAATTATCCGTCCAAAACGAGCTACTTTGACGAATTATATTGCAATGCTAGGAAAAAGATTGGCGTTTTCAATAACGGTAGGCCTATGTTTGAAACCGCATTGAGGTTCAAATAATCATTTTTCTAGAATCCGTTGTAATTATTCTTATATAATATGTAAGGCTTCAAAATTTATTTTAAAAAAAAAAGTGACACAAGTTTTAAAACAAAAGATCATCGGCGATAAAGAAATGATCCTGAGTCAAATTTGTTTGAAAGTAATATTCGGAATTGTGAACATTTTGATTTAGTCGAATTTTTTATTTTAATCATTTCTGCTAAAAAAGTAATAAAAAATTAGAAATATATATAGGCCTATATATATACATGTATTTGTAAATTAGCCGTTGATATTTTGTGATTACGCAGTACACACATTATTATAATAGAATTTTAGAAGGCATGATAATAAATACACATACATTGAAGACAAAAGAAATGCATAAAACATTAAAAATAATAATATTAATCATATCCAATTCTTAATTAACAAAGCATGCTTATTGAAGAATAATGTCTTTTTAATAACATTTTAAATGTTACAGGAAGACTTTCACTGTTTTTTCTCTAGTCTAATGGACATGTAAATTTAGAAAAATACAGGTGTTTTATATATTTAAATCATTTATGAATTAAAATCTGAACCAGATATTCTAAAACTAATAACTGGTATTGCTTTCTCATAACAAAGACAACATATATTCAAAATTTTATTAATGTGGATTGATAAATATATTTTTTTAAAATTTCTTTGCAATATTCTGGTTCTATGTAGTATTAGAATAATAGAAAATAAAGACTGTACACTGAGGATGTAAAGGATAGTAATATATAGTATTAGTATATTTAATTCTGAGAGAGCTAAATGACTAAGAGCAGTCCAATGTAGTATGGATAGGGTATATTTATTTTTAAAAAATAAACCACTTGAACACTTTTAAAGTTCTGTAGTCTTTATTTTACTTTAGTTTAAATGTGTTTTTCTCAAAATGACTTTTTTCCTCTGTTGAACTAAATGCTAAGACCCCTTTTGAATAGTTGTAATTATTCCATGTCCCTGAAATTTGGTATACTAGTTTCTCATACATAAAATTAAAAGGTTGTGCATGGATGAAAGCCTATATGCTTTAGGTTTAAGTAAATTTTATTTTTTTAAATTCTACATGTTCTCCCAAAATATATATTTTAGATGGGTACAATAAAAAAAAATCATAACTTTTTTCTTAAAATTTTTCAATAGGCACATGTTCCTTTTTGTGGCTTGTAGTTGTACATTAGATAATAAAAAGTTAAATATATATTTTTTTTAAAATCCATTTATGAAATATTTAATGAATTTCTGTAAAAGTGAAAATCCTGATGCAGTACTTCAATGGCCCATTATTCTGAAATGTGAAGATCCTTCTTCAAATGAAGTCTAAAGAAATATCTAAATAAAACTGCCTAACACTTGGTGTGCTTGACAAAAATTCATCTAAAATAAACAGTTGAATGGAGACTAGACAAAATGTAGACCAATTGTTGTGCTTTGCATTAATCATTACATTATTGGTAAGTTTATTTACAAATATTAACATTATTTTTTTTATTTTGCATTTATTTTATATTATTGGTATTTCTATTAAAAAGCCAGACTCCGCATAAAATCTTCTGGTTTCCATTCAAAATCTTCTGGTTTTGGACCAGTGATCTTCTGGTTTCCTAAGGTGGGGGGTAGGCAGGTCTGATAATGTGGCTTTCTTTTGTTCACTGTTTCATCTTGAGGATATTTTTACTTAAAAAAATGTTCATCTTTCCTTGTGGTCTTAATCCATGCAGATTTCCTTTGGCTTAATGAATTATTAGCCTATGAATCACTTACTTTTTAAACAATTGTTGTAAACCACACACATTTATTTTCATAATTACTGATATTATTAATCAAGTCACCAACTTTTTTAGTTGCTTGATTATTTGATCAGCATTTACATTTTTTGGTTAGCTATGTAATAAAGCATAAATAAAATTACTCACATTCTTTTTATTTTTATTGTATTTTCTCTGTCATTTTATTTATATTTTTATATATTTTATTGTTTTCTGTAATTTTATTTTTGTATTCCAGAGCTTCAGGAGGCTTTTACTATGCATTGTTCAGCAGATAATACCATCCCAACAACTAAGCTTGGAGTGGTCATTCGCTCTGTAGGACGTGCACCCACAGAGTCACAGCTGCGCACCCTTATTGTAGAATTTGAGACCCGAGGCATGCAATTCTTTTCCCCCATTTTTTTTTTGTTGGTGTTTTTTTTTTTCAAGCATGTCAATTTTTCAGCAATACTTAAAGACCTTGCTTCTTTCTATTATTTTTGTTGATTTTGAAAGTTAAGTAGTGAAGAATCTTAAGTATTTAGAAGTTCAGTGGATTATACTTCAGTTAAGCAGCTTATTCCCAGAAAAAAATAGTTTACACTGAATATGAACTAGTCTTATTAAATCAAGTTGGAATATGAAAGACAACAGTTGTGTCTCAGTTTAATTTTTTTATATTTTGTATTATCTTTGATCAGGGTGGGTTTTATTTGTATTATCTTTGATAAGGTTTCTGTTGTAAAGAGCACATCACAGATAACACATTTCTACTGGCAAACTTTATCATTAAACCATGTGCTGGTCAGTTTTGCATCAGATGTAAATTTTTTAAGATGATTTTGAATTGTTTATCCATACATCTCTTCAAATACTTTGTGCTAAATTCATTTCATTTTTTCCAACTTCCAGTTGTCTTTTGTTAATATGACATAGTGGTGTACCTTTTTGTCCATTTTGCAATATAATGTGTGCATTTAGTAGAGTATTTCATATTTAATGGTAATAGAAGCATATTAAAACAGCTGATATAGTAGTTGTGCTCTGTATGCTTATTATATTTATTTCTTTAACTTTTTTTTTTTAGGCAAAAGATCATTGACATTGCAAGAAGTAGAGACTATTGTAAGTAAGTATGAGTTTTCACCAGAGACACCAGATAATCTGCGAGAAGCTTTCCGGATTTTTGATAAAGAAGGTAATGGCCTGATCAGTGCTTCTGAATTGAGGCACATTCTCACCAACTTGGGTGAGAAGTTGACAGATGAAGAGGTTGATGAAATGATTCGAGAGGCAGACATTACTGGTGATGGTCAAGTCAATTACAATGGTGTGTATATTTTTGTATCAATTGTAATATTTTAAATGTATGTTTAAATTTTAGCATGCACATGGCAATCATTCACCCCACAATCTCCTTAGCTACTGCCATTGATAAACCACAAAGTATGTTCATACTTTGCCCCTTGTTAAATTGACTCTTTTATATGCAAATGAGCTAAGATCACTTGTTGAGTTTAAAAATAAATTTTCCAACAGATCTTGTGGTATTTTTAGTGAAACTTTCACTTTTATACAAAGGAGAATTTTTCTTGAATTTATTTTATGTCTGGAAGTATAGTGTCTATAATTTCAACATAGTGCTTGATCTGAAACATTGTCTTATAAAATCTGTTTTGAAAGATTTTTAAGTTTGTTTTACTGTGGAGACATATTGAAAACAGTGTAATACTGCCATATGTTTGAGTACCATTACGAAAGTGATACTTAAAACTGATGTTATGAATAAACTTATTGTAGATACTTATTGGACTTTGCCTTGTGGACATATTTTTTCTTCTGAAACTGTGGCCCAAGGGTTATTTCTAAAATTATATTTGGGATCTGATTTCTTTCTGTTGTTTTTTATGAGGATTCATAAACTTGACTGTTGATGAGACAGGCCTTTGTGAAATCGGATTCTTGCAAATTTAAAAAACTGCCGAGTGAGGACCTCAAAAAATGAAAATTAAAGTCAGCAAATTTGAGGTGCACATCTGCACTAATTCCATTGTTTTGTTGACATACTTGCAAAACATTTTTTCCTGCAAACTTCATTGATAAAATAAATGAGATGCCAAGCTTTCTTTTCTTTGGGACAGATTTTCAAGATAATTACGTAGAATTTTTTTGTTTTTAGGTATCAAGTAATTTAAAAAACATGTTTACCAACATCTGTTTCAAAATTTGCAGATATCAATTATAAAGTTGAAAGCCTTTCATTATTCTAAAATGATGATCAGTTAAACGTCATTGAAAATTAGTTAATGAAAAGGAAAGTATGCATAATAAGAACCCAGTTTGTTAAAGGTTAAATAAGATTAGACATCTGTGCTATTCACAATTGTTTCTGTTTTTCAATCTGTCAGGTTTTCTTTATGCTTTTTATTCATTTTCCTCCTTGGCACAAATGTTACAGAGTTGGTTCTTGATATGTTATTTGTTTATAAATCTGTTGGGTTTTCTATTTTACATTCTGTTTATTTTATTACCTAATCTTCACATTGAATAGAGTTTTGCTTTCATGTCTGATTTTTTTCTTTAATTGACACTCCTGGCTTGAATTCAGGATTTTTCTCAATGATCTTATTCATTTAATTCAATTAATGGTTGTCTAATATGAAATTATGTCAATCACATCCCTAGTTTTTTTAAGTCTGACATCACTGATCATTGATAGCAAAAGTTTCATGCTAAAAGAATTATGTCCCATTTTTTGTCTGTTGGTTATGTAGAGTATATCTGGTCACCGTAGTTAATAAATTCATACTGTCAGAGTGGAAGATAACAACAATGGACTAAGTTTAACGTGGTATGATAATTAAATGAAACTTCATTAATAAAACAAGAATAAAGACTCCAGTGTTCTTTAACTTGCTGAATAAATAATTTATCTTACACTTGTACAGTTATAATTGTGTACATTGTTGATTTATAAACTATATTTTCTTTATGTTTTGTTAAGTGTATCATGTTTTAATGTTTTATTATCCAGTTCTAAATTAAGTATTATTTCTGTTCTATTAGTTACTATTTTCATTTTAGTTATCTTAGTAAGTTGGTTATGAGTAGGTACTCCAAACATGAGCTGATTGGCTGATTGTGACCTTGTTTGGTCAGTTTTTCTACATTTTCAAACCTCGTGTTCCCTCTATATATTGAAGCTTTGTATAATAAAAGCACATAAAACAAAGATTGTTCTCAGTACTCTCTTTCTGTGTTTTTTGTTTAAATAAATAATTTTGAAAAAGTAATAAGAAGTCATTCAGAAGTTACCAACCCAGCAACTTTTCACCAAGTCACCATTACTTGTGGCCAGCAGTAATGCTTAATACCTGCACTCATTCTCAGTTCGTCAGTACACGTGCAGTACATTAATCTAAAAATAATAAATGTTGTCATGAAGGGGAGAGAATAAGGTTCATTTCTGTACTAAATAATGTTCTGTAATTTCAAGATAAAATGCATTAAAGTTAAACTTAATTTTTTTTAAATTAGGTTTATTTGTGATTCAGATAAGATTGCAGCCTTAAAAGCTTCCAGAGAATAGGAAACTTCTTCATCTATAAGTCTATATGGTTTGTTTGAAACAAATATAAACTGCAGGAGTAAAGAATTGTGTTGAAAGAAGTGTAGTCACTGATCAAAATTTCTTATAACTGTCATCAACAATGGCAGATTCTATCAAGGAGCTTAGCTTATCCACACCGCGAATGAAAATTTAACTTATATGTATAAAAAAGAATAATTTCTTTGTTTTGAGTATATCTGACTGTGTGGAAATAAAATGGATAATAATACCTAACTGATTACGGCTAAACCACAAAAATCGAGTGCTGAACTGTTAGAAGAATATATTCCTGTTTGCTCACTACAAAAAATCTTGTAAAGTAATAATTAATTTAATATAAAAATTGAATGCATACCTAAATGATTATCCAGGAAATGAGTTGATAAAGTTATAATGACACAAGTAGCAAACCAAGCACAGAGGAAATACTAGTGGCTGAAGTTAAAAGTCAATCTGTGTTTTTGTGCCTTGATAAAAAGACAAAGAAAGAAAGAAAAGTGTTTGATGAATAATAGAATATTTTTTTGTTTATTTTTCTTATAAACCATTGTTGGTGTGACAGTACAAAACTTTAGTAATAATGCTGTCTTAGGGACTACATCATATAAATCATGATTTGATTTTTACTGACAAGATTCATTACATTTTGCCTTCTTAACATATGGGCATTGCTGACTTTAAACTTATGATTGGGGGGTTGTAATTTGTTGACCATCTTGCATAACCACATGTTTGGAAATCAACTGCATCGCTAAACGAATAGGCTTTTTCTGTTCTGTGATAACCTTTGTTTGTTTTGTAATAGCCTTTCTTTGTTCTCTAGTAACCATTCTTTGTTCTGTAATAACCTTTGTTTTGTAATGGCTTTTCTTTGTTCTGCAATAACCTTTGTTTTGTAATAGCTTTTTCTGTTCTCTAGTAACCATTCTTTGTTCTGTAGTAATATTTCTTTGTGCTTTAATCTTGTTTTATTCTGTAATAGCTGTTTTACTTTGGTGCATTAAACTGTGAAAGACATATAAGTGTATAACTATTTGTGATAAATTCACTTCGATTGTTTAAAAAGTTCTGTCATTTAAATCAAAGTCTGTGTTTTGCTTCTTTATTTCAGAGTTTGTCAAAGTGATGGAAAATGGCTTGTAATCTGGCGCCATAGAATGGATGGATACTACAAGATCTACAACACACATACACTGAATTCATTCCATGCTTTAGCTCTACCACAGTTTAGTTATATTTTGTTTCTTGGCAGTGATCTCTCTTTATTTTGTATGCAGTTCGAGTGCAAACGCAGGCTTGTGTGGTGTGTTTTGCTGGTAGAGTTATGCATATTGATTAATTTGTGTATTGATACTGTTTTCTGAGGTCACAGTCAACACTTTAGTGTTTTTATCATTTTAAAAAGAAAGATTTTCTTTACATTCTCCGCAATTGGTCTTTACCCTCTACATAGTAAGCAAATGTTGAACATTTTGCAGAATATTGCATTTCTGAGTTTACTTTGTGAAACTTACACACCATTCTGCTATTGAAAGCTCTTGCTGCTGAAAATAGACGACCATATTAGTGGGAACATCACTTCAGCAAAGAGCTACTTGTCAACAATTTTGTCAGAATCTGGCCTTGTATTTATCCTACACCCTTAAGCATCAGAACATAGATTTTTTTTTTTTTAATTTTCAGATTGACTGTCTCCTTTGAGTGTTGACAATTTAAAACAAGGAACATTTTCTTTTTGAAATGCATTTCCTTAGGATTTCAAAGGATTTTAACAGTGATTGTTACTTTTACCATTGCAAATTGCTGTATATTTTCATCTATACCTGTCAGAAAATCTCAGCCATGTGTGATTTTTGCTGCATAATTACTGATGTGTGTGCATACTATTTGTCCTGCCAATGGATAGGTAGAAAGATATTTTTAGAATTAAATGTGTCAAGTAAGAATTTAGGATTTTTATATTGTTTTCAGGTAAGAATTCGTAGGTTGGAGTTACAACTGTAACTGTCTTAGACAATTCTTCTACAATGGAATGATAGGCAAGAATTATTTTCACACCCCAATATAGTTGTTCATAAGAAAATTTCAGCAAAGTTTGAACTGATTGTCTACTATATTTTATCTTTACTTGTGAAGTGAAACCAGCATTTAATATATATAATATATAATATATAAAAATACAAAAATATTCTATGCACATATAATCTTGCTGGGAAGATTGTGAATAAGATTTAATTTTAACTGACCTAGTAAAATTTTTTTAAAAAATAATAACTGGATAACTAGATAATATCAAATAATGCTATGAAAATTCCATGGCATCCAAAAATGCTATTTAATTTTAAAACTTTTATTACTTTTAACATATACACGGATGCTAATTTGTGTTGTCTGATGGGGAAAATAATTTTATTTCCTTCATGTCGTCCAGCCTTAGATTTAAGATTTTTTTTTTTTTAATTTGAAGGCCAGACATAATTTTTATTATGCTGTTCACTGCAACACACCATTTGTGTACTACTATTTGTACATATTGGTTAAGATAATTATATTTCATGGCAGGTGATATGAAAATAATATTGCAAGAGATATAAATATATTTATATTTACCAGACTACATGCCGGTTGAGTTTTTACTTTGTATACATACTTTGTGACAGTGGTTGAATATTTATTGTATCTGGTTTCATTAAATCAGATTTTGTGACAGTTGCTATATTGTAATGTATTAAGTCATGTTTCTACAACAGTGTTGACTGATAATACCAAAACCCTTGTGTTTTTTTTCTACTTTAAGACATTCACAGCATTCAATTTCTTCTACTGTTGATTATGCTGACTTTTGTACAGTATACACTCTTGTATCTTTAGCAACTCAAATAAATGTTCAACACTTTCACACCCACCTTGTTCGTGTTTTTTTTGTTGTTACAAAAGGATGACTTATTTACATTGTTTCTTAGACACTGTTGTAAAGAAGAATGCAGGAAGGAGATGGTGTTTAATGATTTCAGTGTGAAGAAATACAGGAAAGAGAAGTTTTAATGTATTCAGTGTGAAGGAATAGAAGGAAAGAGATAGTGTCATGTATTCAGTGTGAAGGAATAGAAGGAAAGAGATAGTGTCATGTATTCGGTGTGAAGGAATAGAAAAAGATGGTTTTAATGTATTCAGTGTGAAGAAATAGAAGCAGAAATGAAAGGTATGTGTGGTCTTTTATTATTTTTATCTGATGTTGAAAGTTAATTTATCTATTCATTTGTTTCATCTTAGTTTTTTAAAGGAGACCATAGAATTAAGGGCTGTTAGTATTGACTTATTAAAAATGCCCTTATGTCATCATTTGAATTTCAAGCACTTGTAACTTTGGTTTCTTGGTGATGAAATGCATCACTGAGCTATCAGAGAAGCTGTTTAACAATCTAGATTCTGATTGTACATGTAAATCTGAAGATTAAAAAATATGTAATAATATAGCTAAATAGTTTCTTTTTCCTTCAAAATTACCCAAACCATTGAAATGCATTTTATAAGTACGATAAATTAACCTAATGTCTAGAAGGGAAAGGAAATGTTACTCCTTAATAAATTATAATTTCCCTCAATCATAGACGAAATTAGATCAGTGGTTCCCAACCTTTTTGTGACTAAGAGCACATTCAAATTTTTAGAAGAGTTTGGCAGATGTCATCAATTTTTCAAAGCTTATTTTTGTACTGGACATTAAATACACAAATCATATTTAGATTTGCTCTTTTTAAAAAATCTGGAAGATGAATTAAGTAGATTTTACAAAATAGAATTAGAAGGCAGTTTTCATTTCATTTATATTTTAAAGTACAATATTACTGAAATAGTTCCCAACATATATTTATTATTTTAACATAAAAGCCAATTATGATTCATTAAAAATATTCTTTCATATTTTTTACTTGTATTTGGATTTCTACAAATTGCAAATATGAAAAATTTAAACACACTTTTAACTGTTGTGTATCCAAATTTCTATAAGCATACAAATATGAATAATATTCATAAGAGCTCACCAGAACTGAATAGAGAAAATGTATTATTAATTGACATATTTTTGTTGTAATAAATCAGTATGGTTTTTTGGCTTTGCATTTCAATAGCCAGTTTTTTAGTGAAAGTAATATATTCCCATTTGTAAACAATCATCAAGATAGGTAACTGATAAGGCAAATACAGATTCGTTGATGAACTGTTGAAATATCTATTCAAATGCTCCTGAGGTCTTTAAATGCAGTGAAGAGTTAAAATCAAAGTCATATACCATTTTCTTGATACTTGGAAAATATACAAGAGACTTCGTCTTCAAATGTAACTTCCATTAGATCAGTTCTGCTTTGAATGATTTAACAAAACCTTAAAGTGAGTGACGTGAGGTTGGATAGAACAGCCTACATCTGCACTACTTTTCACACCTCATTGTGGACGACCTGTACTGTGTTGGGAACCACTGGTTTAGACAGTAAGCTCTTCACACAGTAAAACTAGATGATCAGTTTATACATTTTATTTTAATTAAACTTTAACTGTTGGATTGTTCATTCATTATTATGCTATATAGTTCAAGTATTACCATCATTATATTCAATTCTACTATTAAAAAAAGTAAATCTTTATTGTCTTTAAAAAAAAATACAAGTGATGTTTTCTTTATAGTAACATGTCAATGTGGCCTTAATTGTATATCTTGATATCTAAATTTTCTTAGATACTGATAAGAAAGTAGATGATAGAATGAAAATGTATTTAAAAAATTAAATAAAAATAAAAAAGGGAAGTGGAAAAACATGATAAATTGCATTGTACATTTATTGTAACATTTTTGCAAAGATTCATGCATTCATTTTTTAGAAAAATTCCCTCCTTAAGTAGTAGATTCTGTTGATTGTTATTGAATATTTTATTTTAAGCTGCTGGGTAGTGGGGTGTTAGGAACCAAGGAATTATACATTTATTACTGATTTTAAATAATTAATTAATGATTGTTGCAGCACTTTTAATTCATAAATATTATATACATTATGGATTAGTTGCAAAACATATAAAATGACTAGAATTTTATTTAGGCATCTAAGGTTTATGAGATATAATTGGGAAAATTTTTAATATAACAAGTTTTGATTTGAGTGAATTATACTTCAATAACCAAGGTTAATTTATTTACCTGTCATGTACACAAAATTAAAACAAACACAATGATAATTTGTATTAGTGGACCGGTTGTACAAAAATTGGTATTCCTTTTGGGTGATTCACAATTTGTATAAGCTTTCACACAAAGTTTCAAATTATTCTTTCAGTTTTTTTTTACAAACCATATTCAGTCATAAAGACTAGAGAAATATGCATTGTTATTAATAATAAACAAGATTTGGTAATAAATAATCTCTAATCTCTAAATTTTCACCTCACTAGGAGACTAAACATAATGTTTTGATTTATATATATAGATCTGGTAAATATGACTTACTTTTAGAGGGCTTTATTCTCTAGTGAACATTGAACCTAGTTCATGTTACAGAATATAAGTATAGCTTTTGGCTTTTGGCTAAATTCATATTCTCAAAGAAAAAGTTTCGGCAAATAATGCCAGTTTAAAATTAATATTAAAAATAGAAAAACTGAATTTGGATTAATTTCAGTAATCAATTTGACCAAACCAATTCTTCAGATAAATCTAGAGTCATTACAGTTTTTGTTTTAACTTCTCTGTTCGTAGGACTCTGAGCATCTTTTGACGTTAGTCAGTAAAGTTACAGACATACTACTCTCCTGCTAAATGACAGGATGCCTTAAAAAAGAAAATAAACTGCTAGTGAAACGATGTAATCCGAATACTTGCTGTCATAATTATAAGGTTTGAAATTGCCGAGTTACGAATGCCGATTTGTAAAGGGACATTACTTGTACAACCTTCAGTGGTCAAGCGGCATAACTAAAATAATCATGAGTATTTAGACATACAGAATTTCACATACCCTGATAATATACATAATATTAGATTAGTGTGCTGGAATTTGTATTGCAGCAGGACATACTAGTACTTGTCTTTTTATTTATCATCGATCAGCTCGTGGTGCAGCTAGCTTCCCTCCATTCCTCAAACTTCGAGTGTTCTAGAACAAATCGAACATCTGTCAGAAACCCGATATGAAGAGTTACATAGTGATTTAGCCAGCCAGTTCGGTAGTCACATTAAGGCTTAGTCGGCCAAAGTTCTGTTGAATAGTGAATTCAAATTGTAGTTTCTCTCAAGTCCCCTAGCTTGCACAAATCGTTTTCCTCAATACTCTCCCCTGGGTGACTTAAAGACGAAATTTTGTGTTTTGTCTGAGTGCCATTGTTATTCAGAAATGCTTGTGTTTCTGTATCTGATGTGCGTTTAGGACAGACGAATTTTGTGGTCTTCATTTTCCGCCGGAAGTAGGGCCCCAGAAAAAAATAGCCAACACCAGCACCGATGATTATGGCGATAAATATTCGCAGGTCGTAGGTCATAGCGAAGAGCATTTGTAGATAACCAACTGTAGCGTTGAGGGCATGCATACCTGAACGACTCACACGGTAAAACATTCTGCGCCATCTAGCGGACAAAACAAAATATTTTTTATTTATTAACATCTAAAAAAAAATTCAAAACACTGATGTATCAGAAACATTTTCTCAGTTCAGCTAGTTGTCAAAAGTTTCATTTGGATGTATTTGTTAGTCTTTTAAGGCGTCATGGGGATTATAACTGTATGCAAACCACGTTAATTTTCATAAATAATCAAAATCATAGCAAAAGAAAATTATAATAGAAATGTGCGCTTACTGTTGAGGGGGGGGGGGGGACGCACCATAATAAATGACGTAATATTATATTACGTCATCTCGATATCGCTGACCCACTAAATATTCAGTTTTCCGATATCGAGTGAGAAAATCTTTTATGATTTGGGAATGGCAAAGAAAGCGTATCGCTTAAGTTAGTCGTCCGCAGAAAGGGAAGATTTTTGTTGTTCACTCTCAAGTAAACTTTTTCGTGCACTGGGACCACCATCACCACCACACATATACGCATCGCATACCTTCGCGCCTGTATACTTTTAGAGACTGAAATAGTCACCTGAAAAGTAGCACACAGCATATAAGTAAGGTTACTGCTAAAAGGACTTACTTCGACATTCGTTCCATTCCGTGTGACGTATTATCCCACGTGGACAGGAAGTTGCGCAACACTTCGTAAACAATCGCCAGTAGCGCAGCTACTAACATGGCGATTAACACTTCTGCAATAAAATGTAAAAACAGAAAGATAAAAGAACAGAATAAACAAAAAATACACAACAATACAGCGAACAACAAAACGGACTGAAGGCTTAAATGGTTCGACGTATTATCGTGTAGCTAATTGATTACGGGCCTTTTGCACTACAACATTCACAGTTCATCTTGTAACAAAACAAAAAAAAAAATTTTTCTTAAATTATAACACAGTAATAACTGAAACGTGCAGTAACCAAAACTACTCTTGAATCACCACAATTTGCTTGTTAATGCTGACAAAGAAATCGTGTACTAGTGAAATTTGAATTATTTGGCAAGTAATTTATTTGAATAATTTCTTTCTAAAGGTATAAAATTTGGGTAAGCCTTAATAATACCTTTTTCAAAAACAAATTCCATAAATGATTACAGTATGTAGCCCGTGTTAGCTTAGGTATTTGTGTCATCATCGTGTATGTATGTGTATAGTCGCATCCCCACGCCGTGCAGCAAAGTAGGTCATCGGCCGCTAGTGTGAATCACCGGTGAGTGCGTGCTTTTATTGTTTATGACCACTCCCTTTGTTTTAAAGCGCGCGCTATATTGACGCTAGCTGTGTTAGAGTACGTGTTTTTATTATCATATATTGTTTTAGGTAGTTAGTGAGTGAAGTTAATATTTATATATTTAGAAAGGAGGTAGTTTATATTTTTAATTGATGTATTTTTGTATGATGAATAATGTTATTGTATTTGTGTATTTTGCAATTTATGTGTGTGTGAATGCTTTTTTTGAAGCCCGCCAACACAGATTTTATTTTATTAAAGGTTTAATTCTTTAGATTATATATATGAAAAGATTTGTATATTAAAGTATAATTAAAGTAGTTTCACTGTATATTTGAATTATTATGTAATTGTTAGGCATATAGCTATAATTGATAGTGGAAAGCAAGTAAAGAAACACAAAAGTTATTTTTAGAAGCCTTTTTACACTAGATTTTCATTTTCATAACCCGTGGGCTTCGGGGAGGCCCGCTCCAATAGGATATAATGAGCGTGTGTGGTTTGAGTGAGCAACTACAATTAGAGTCACCTAGAGTCTGGGCATTGGTAGCGGAACTAGAAAGAGTGTCTGCCTCTGAGTCGTCCTTGGTCGTCTGTTGGCGGTGTGCCGTCGAAATAAAGATCCGATGAAAATGTAAAACACGTGTTGCGTGTTCTGCCTCTCTCTCCTGCTGTGGCTGCCGTAGCGGTATTGTCTGCTTGTCTGTCTTATCATCATCGTCATCGTTCATCCAGTCATCTCCTCGCATCCTAGAGTGACCCATATGACGAACAACTACAACAACCACACTCGATCCATTCCATCACAACAAAATTGGCGCTGCGAGCAGGATGGGCCCAAAAGGTGCGAGGAATGGCCAAACAACATTTTCTGGCTGGACAGACGGACGGCAGCCATTAACATCATAGCAGAGAGGGACGGCAGTGGCAGCCGACATGGCCCTGACAGCACACCGCATGGCACTAACAACACGCCGACGACCATCCATCGCGGCACGACGGACGCCAACATGAACTTCATGGCAGAGAGGGACGGCAGAGGCAGCCGACATGGCCGTGACAGCACACCGCATGGCACTGACAACACGCTGACGACCATCCATCGCGGCACGACGGACGCCAACATCATAGCAGAGAGGGACGGCAGTGGCAGCCGACATGGCCGTGACAGCACACCGCATGGCACTAACAACACGCCGACGACCATCCATCGCGGCACGACGGACGCCAACTTCATGGCAGAGAGGGACGGCAGGGGCAGCCGACATGGCCGTGACAGCACACCGCATGGCGCTAACAACGCGCTGACGACCATCCTTCGTGGCATGACGGACGCCAGATATCACCAACAGTAGCAAAAAAAACGGTCAGGACAAGCTAAAGACGTATTTTTCACTCAACTACATAAATCACAAACTGTGCCCTTTGTTAAAAAGGTATGGACGGTATTAGACATTTTTTTAGAAAGAAGAAGAATGGAACAACAAAAAATGTGTCACAAACATTCGCTTTATTTGAAAGACACAAAGTGACTTCTTTTAGTGCTAGTACTTAGTGTAGATTTTTAAATTTTAATTTGTGTGTTTATGTGATTATTTTAGTTAGGCTAAAATGTGCAGCATTAGAAAGTTGTATTGAATATGATCAAGTTTTATTTTAAAAAAAAAAAAGTGTCACAAAAACTTGTTTTACCTGAAAGGCTTTAAACGTATATGACTTTTATCTGAAAGACTTTAAACTCATGACTTTTTAGTATTAGATACGTTATATAGATTGTTTAATTTGTATGTTGATATATATGATTATTTAGTCAGAATGTTATGATAATAATGTGCAGCATTACGAATTTGGATTGTTGAATATGATGTTTAAGTTTTAAAAAAAAAAAAGAAAGAATATATAGATATTTAGATGTTTTATTGAAATTGTGCTAAATTCGGGCGTGCATTTATTTTGCTGTGTGATGTTACTGCATAGGTAGTGAGATGTAAGTTTTTGTGGCAATACCTATTTTGTTAAGTAAGAATTTATGTTCCGTGTGGTAATATAGTTTGTAGTTGTATTTTTGTTTTAGAGTTTCACTGGGTTAGGAATTTGGAATTCCTTGGTTAGCCCTAGTTCATCACTGAGGTTTGGCAAAAGATAGTTTGCATCCTAGTGAGTGGTCTATGTGTTGCTAGCTTTAGTCAGGTCACTGTGGACGCTGGCTGGAAATCGTTTCTTTTGTTACGTGTTGTTTCGTCTGATTAGATGTGTAGCAAATATTTGTTTACCCATACGTGTACTGGAGCCAGGGTGCTCAGAAGGTATTTATTTTGGTTACTTCTTTGGTTCTTTTTTTTTGACAGCTGATATGCTGCAGTTTTGTTTAAATATTGCTCTCAAGGTAGGTGCACAAGAGGGGAGGAGCTTAAAAGCACCCTGCTTGTCTGCACTGGTGTCAAGCCCCTTGAGGTTTGCAATATAGGTTTTAAAGGAGCAGGAGGAAGCTCCAGGAAAGTTTTGGTGAGTTGACAGCTGTGATGCTGTATTGATTTTGTGAGTATTATACATTGCTCCTAGAGGTTATGTAGCAGTGAGGGGAGGAGCTTAAAAGCAACCCCATTGTTCTACATTGTGCGTAAAGCAACTCTGGTTTAGCAGATGTGATCAGAAGTCTCGGTAGTGGTATAAAGCATTGGATAGACAGAATTTAAAAGTAACCATAGAACAGTTCTTGTATTTAAAGGTTTCCATTTGAGATTGTTAAAATAGTACAACTTTAGTATGTTTAGTGATTTGTTTGTTGACTTTTTGGTGTGCTAGACCTTTGAATCATGGAGGACCATGATTATTTTTAGTAGGGGGGAATAATGTAGCCCGTGTTAGCTTAGGTATTTGTGTCATCATCGTGTATGTATGTGTATAGTCGCATCCCCACGCCGTGCAGCAAAGTAGGTCATCGGCCGCTAGTGTGAATCACCGGTGAGTGCGTGCTTTTATTGTTTATGACCACTCCCTTTGTTTTAAAGCGCGCGCTATATTGACGCTAGCTGTGTTAGAGTACGTGTTTTTATTATCATATATTGTTTTAGGTAGTTAGTGAGTGAAGTTAATATTTATATATTTAGAAAGGAGGTAGTTTATATTTTTAATTGATGTATTTTTGTATGATGAATAATGTTATTGTATTTGTGTATTTTGCAATTTATGTGTGTGTGAATGCTTTTTTTGAAGCCCGCCAACACAGATTTTATTTTATTAAAGGTTTAATTCTTTAGATTATATATATGAAAAGATTTGTATATTAAAGTATAATTAAAGTAGTTTCACTGTATATTTGAATTATTATGTAATTGTTAGGCATATAGCTATAATTGATAGTGGAAAGCAAGTAAAGAAACACAAAAGTTATTTTTAGAAGCCTTTTTACACTAGATTTTCATTTTCATAACCCGTGGGCTTCGGGGAGGCCCGCTCCAATAGGATATAATGAGCGTGTGTGGTTTGAGTGAGCAACTACAATTAGAGTCACCTAGAGTCTGGGCATTGGTAGCGGAACTAGAAAGAGTGTCTGCCTCTGAGTCGTCCTTGGTCGTCTGTTGGCGGTGTGCCGTCGAAATAAAGATCCGATGAAAATGTAAAACACGTGTTGCGTGTTCTGCCTCTCTCTCCTGCTGTGGCTGCCGTAGCGGTATTGTCTGCTTGTCTGTCTTATCATCATCGTCATCGTTCATCCAGTCATCTCCTCGCATCCTAGAGTGACCCATATGACGAACAACTACAATAACCACACTCGATCCATTCCATCACAACAAGTATAAGAATATGTTTGTGGATGTCTGACATTTATATTGGAATTTACATCGATACTGTAAAGTTAATAACAATTCACTAAACAAACACTAGACTTGTAACATATCACGTAAAGCTAGTAACAACACACGACACTAGCTTAGTAAAATAACACTAGGCTAATGACATAATACACTGTGATAGTAACAGATAGGTAGATTTCATTACTAGCATATTAATCTAGTAACATTACACCAGACTAGAACACCAGGTTCCAGGTAGGAAAGCTGGTATCATTACAACAGATTTGGGAGCCCATATAATTATAGCGTGGTTTATTTGATTAAATCATGGTACAATAAAACCAGATTGGAAATATTGAGAATCCTTTATTTCATTCTCACGCATACACATACACACAGTATATATATAAATGCGCGTGTGAGCACATACACATAATCTACCTACCCCAGACTGTAGAAGTAGTCCATTGTTCAAACAAGATAGAAACGTCCTTGAACCATCGGAAAGCTGGCTGAAACATTGCAGTGGAGACTATAAGTAGCTTGTTTAGTATTTTAGCACTTAAATTGTACAACATTGCAGTTGAGACTGTAAGTAGCTTGTTTAGTTCTTTTAGCACTTAAGTTGTACAATATTGCAGTTGAGACTGTAAGTAGCTTGATTAGTTCTTTTAGCATTTAAGTTGTACAACATTGCAGTTAAGACTGTAAGTAGCTTGTTTAATTCTTTTAGCATTTAAGTTGTACAACATTGCAGTTGAGACTATAAGTAGCTTGTTTAGTATTTTAGCACTTAAATTATACAACATTGCAGTTGAGACTGTAAGTAGCTTGTTTAGTTCTTTTAGCACTTAAGTTGTACAATATTGCAGTTGAGACTGTAAGTAGCTTGTTTAGTTCTTTTAGCATTTAAGTTGTACAACATTGCAGTTGAGACTGTAAGTAGCTTGTTTAGTTCTTTTAGCATTTAAGTTGTACAACATTGCAGTTGAGACTATAAGTAGCTTGTTTAGTATTTTAGCACTTAAATTATACAACATTGCAGTTGAGACTGTAAGTAGCTTGTTTAGTTCTTTTAGCACTTAAGTTGTACAATATTGCAGTTGAGACTGTAAGTAGCTTGTTTAGTTCTTTTAGCATTTAAGTTGTACAACATTGCAGTTAAGACTGTAAGTAGCTTGTTTAGTTCTTTTAGCATTTAAGTTGTACAACATTGCAGTTGAGACTGTAAGTAGCTTGTTTAGTTCTTTTAGCATTTAAGTTGTACAACATTGCAGTTGAAACTATAAGTAGCTTGTTTAGTTCTTTTAGCACTTAAGTTGTACAAGATTGGAGATGAGACTATAAAGTAATATATGTACTGTTATCCAGAAATTTATAATGATTAATCGACATACGTGTACAGTATACTTAAAATTTAAAAATCCAATAAAGGAGTTTAAAACAAGCACACTTTCTGTGGGTTGGGGACATGAGGTGTGGGTATTTTGCTGTTTTAAAAAAATGTCAGTTGTTATTGTAAATTGCTGCCATATAACTTTTACACTACTCTGCGACTAAGGCGCACAAATTGTAGGCATATTTAACATTACCTATAAAAGGGAAAACTTAAGTGAAACCATAAAAGACAAGGGGGAAAAACCTTCTGCATTACATTTACAGTACTTATTGGTAAGCAAGTTGTTCTTTACTTTTGTCTAATCATCCATTCATTGGTCTGTTTACTTCATTTTATTTATACACTCCTTCTCTGCATTCCCACCCACCCACACATACATCCCGGAATAACATCCGCCACCCTTATGTCAAAACAAGTTTTTTTTTTAATTCTGGAATCGTCACTGGAAATTTCAGCTCAGGTTCATGTACTAAGTTCGAAGAAAATAAGGTGTTTTGTGAGTGTTGATTTAAGTTTTTGTGTCAGCCGTCTGCGCAGTGTATAAGTTTGACCGTTATTTATTTATTTGTTTGAACGACAGACGAGAGTGGGTTTATATCCATTTCCATTTATTTGGAGGCCTACATGATAACAAAAAGCTGAATTTATAAGGACTTCCTAAACAAAGGCCAATCCATCTTTCTTAATTAGTATAAATAATTAATTGGATAATTAGTCATAATTGCAGTAATTTGCAGGACACTTTGTTTAAATCAGTAAGTGTCTTTGGGGTGTCTTTTTACTCTTTCTGTGACATTTTAGTGCCTTCAACTTTCTTAACACTAAATAGCATAGCAAGCTAAAAATACGTCCAGCAAAAATAATACTATGCTAAATTTTATTTTATTTTATTTAAGGTGGAGAAGCAATCCACTTACATGTTCTGTTTTGTTTGGTTTTCGGGTAAAAGCAAAATAAAATAATACTCCATTTTAAATGTATGTGTACACTATCATATCAAAACCAATCACTTCACACACACACACACACACACACACACACACACACCAAGAGCTGCTTTAATTCGGCCATGTTTGTCGACACCCGCTTCGTTAGATCTATTTATAGCACCTAACATATATTTGCAGTTGTGACCTCGCTTGAAATTTACGCCTTACTTTAAATTTAATGCCAGTTTTGGAGAGAGGTCAAGGCGAACTGACAAAGAGAAACTGGGGAACTCGAACTAAGAAATGACCTAAATCTTTGTACACTTGTCTTTCGAAAGGGGCGATAATGCTAAGAACAAAAACAAATATGTTTGTTGCATTTCTAAAATAACGATGATGCAAAGTAAAAGAAATATGTGTAATGTTTGCACTTTTTCGAAAAGAGCGATAATGGTTTGTTTTTGTTTTTTAAAAGAAAGAAAAAAAATATTGTAATGTTTGCAGTGGTTTCGAAAAGGTTGATAAAGCTTTTTTTTTTAAAAAAAAAAGAAAAAGAAAAGAAATATTGTAATGTTTGCAGTTTTTGAAAAATGGCGATAATGCTATTCAAAATTTTCTTTTAAAAAAAAAAAAAAGAAATATGTGTACTGTGTGGATTTTTTCGAAAAGGGCAATAATTCACTTTTTTATTAAAAAAAAGAAGAAGAAATATGTGTATTATTTTGCAGTTTTTCGAAGAGGGCGATAATGCAATTTAAAAAAATATATGTGTAATGTTTGCAGTTTCCGAAAAGACGATAATGCAATTAAAAAAATATATATGTAATGTTATCATTTCCTATTTCAATGAATGTGGAATACAATTATAGGCCTTTGGTAGTCAAAAACTAGGTCATTGCTAAATTTGATCTGTTTCTTGCTTTCAGTAGTAATGATGTTTTCAATCGCAAGTAGGTCAAGCGTCCTTGCGTTCATTGGTCAGAAGGCATTAATATTAATACCAGTTCTATCTATTTATGGGCAGTATTATGTACAAATCTTAAGAATGTCTTGATCTTCTGTAAGACATTTCCCTCACTATCATGAATGATGGAGGAGCATCCTTGTTTTACACTTGTCAGGTCTTTCACCAGTTGGTCTGCTTTTTTGCTATTATTCTTCTCTAGATCATTTTCTATATCATTACACTGGTCTTTAATCCATGTCTCTTTTGCCTTTTTCATGCTTTTCTTGATAACCTGGTTGATTTTCCTGTATGACCAGTTACGTTTAATGAAATTTTAGTTTGGAGAAGTTATAAATTACAACATGTTTACACACAAGAGCATCACCATGCTGCTACAACTTCGTAATTACATGTACATCCTGGAGTGAGTGGATAAACAATAGTCACTGTTCTTGATACTATGCAAGATCGAGTTTCTCTGCAGGGCACATCAACACATATCACACCGCACCTCAACTCCTATTATATTTTAGATCCGAAGGTAGTCGACATATGAAAATGCAAGCATTGACCCGGATGTCAGATGCCTTATTTCACCCTTTGATCTCCCGCTCAAGCCTCGACTACAATGTTTGCATTTAATTACATTGAAAATGTGAAAACATATTCTGAAAATACTTCCCTCTTCACTTAATAAAGAGTGTGAATTTTGAACCGGGAACTAGGTGCCAAGGTACCTAGCAGTGAACGAATTTCGCTGAACAGAAACCGGATGAGACAAGTAGGCAAGTAAACAAACACTTGTTCGCTTCGCGGTTGACGATAGAGTAACGACAACAGCTAATATATTTAAAGTTGAACGAAGCATTAGTTTTGATCCAAGCATTTCAAAAATCTTAATGGTAAAAGCAAAAATGTCGGAAAGATTATTTAATCCGTTACAAACAGGGCAACACAAATTAGCATATTGGAAACCTTGACCTACTTCGAATTTTGGACGTACAATTGACTCATGCAGAGTGAAAAAATGTCATGTATAAATTTTCCTAGAAGCTAATGAAGAATGATGTGGTTGCAAATGGCTACCTACGGAGTAATAACACCGACATTGATACACATAACTGACTTGAGAGTTATGGGCCTTAAAATCATTTGATGAAGTAAACTTTTTTTTACTTCTAATATTAGTGCAGATATTTGTATTAATCTATTTGTCTCTAAGCGATATAATCTAATCTCATTCCCAATAATATGAAAGATAAATAATAACAGTATTGTAATTCAATGAAAAATTCAAGCATATCCTATTCTGTTCCATTTTGTAAGATGCATTAACTCTCTTCAACTAAGTCCTTTGGAAAAAAATTGCATTTTAGTTTCATGTTATCGCAGGGGAGATAAGAGATTACTAGAGTGCACTCGGTGCATTTTTTTCTGTTACGAGTTAATCGTTTGATAACATTTTTTTTTTAAAATACGGCTTTCAGTTTTAAAAAAAAAGGAAAGATAAATGGGAACTAAGAAAAAATATATTCTCTACAGATCGAGTTACTTATACACAATTTACAGGCGAGTCTCAAATACTTTGTGTTGTCTGACAGTTTCTTCCATACAGTCAGCGTGTCAGTGGGTGGCAGTAATCTAGTCCGCCTTGTACACCTGTGAAATGACGTCATCTTTGGAGATTAAATATATAGATACATTACATTTGAATCACGGAAGTGAACATCTTTTTTTTTTAATTATTCCTAGATTTTAAAACTCTCAAGCTGTTTTACATAGCTTTTACAAACTTTTTGTTTACTGTCAAGCTAATTGACCTTGGAATCTTGCACATTTTATCAGCGTGTGACGTCATCTATGTTGACAACGAAGGTCATCGACGTCAGGTACTTTGTGACATTTGAACTCAGGAACTAAACAGCAGCGTATTTACACAGCTAATGGTAAATTTACTTCTGATGGCCTTAGTTGGATTCTAATTTTATGTACTGAACCATTTTTCCTTGAAAAAAAGTAAATTAAGCGTTTAAAGTTTACTTAACTGGCTAGAGAAGATAGACTTGACGAGAATGAGGCTAACAAAATGAAATCTTTGGGGGAAGATATTTTATTTAAGCCGAGCTTAAAGATAACCCCAATCGAAATAATAATAATAATAATAAAAGAAAATTTAGTAATACACTATGTCTTGTAAAATCCCTTACAGCTTTACAACAATTACATATACAATGTACAACGTCTCTATATAAAGACAGAATACTGAAGATAATGTAACAGTACAAAACGCATTATCGAGCAAAATAACATTATATCAAATTTATTTAATAAAGAGAAACAAAACGAATTTACAACTGTATCGTGTGGCGAAACAATGACAGGAAAAGACAATGCTACTCTTGCATTTGTGAACGCTGACCTGTTAACCTTTTGAAGTGACCATGACTTCTTTGTGTCTCAGTTCGAAAAGTAGTACATTCCAGATGGATGGACTCTGATGAACGTTGAACACGTGACGTATACTTTGTTGTCGGAAGTTTGAAAGTGTGTGCTTTTGATGATGAGCGCAAGCTTCTAGCATGAGTGCCCATCTGAGAGACTACAGATTGGTACTTAAGTCTGGAATCAGACAATGAAGCGTAACGCAGAAAAGAGATCATGGCTTGCGTGTTGCTGTGGACAGGCAGCCAGTGAAGACTGTGAGCAAGTGGCCAGTGAAGACTGAACAAGTGGTCATTGAAGACTGTGAATTCGTGTTCATGGTCAGTGAAGACTGAACAATTGGCCAGTGAAGACTGAAAATTTGACCTGTGAAGACTGAACTCGCGGCCAGTGACGACTGAACAAGTGTTCCGTGAAGACTGTGAACACGTGGCCAGTGAATACTGGAGAAGTGAAATGACTTGATCGATTCTTATAGCTACGAGCGCAATCCTGGCTGCAGTGGTTTTTGGAGCTTCTTGACAGTACATAATAGTAGGCCAGAAAGAAGAATTACAATAATCAAGCTGAATGAGTACCACTGAACACACAAACACTTGAGAGACATATGAACACTACTGATTCATCTCAGCTCCAGACTTTCTGTTCAACAAGTATTGAAGATGGCTTGCTGTAGGAAGGGAAGGGCTGTCAAAAAGTAAACCCGGATTTCTAGAAGACTGATTAAATTTACTAGCAGTGTCACCAGTATTCATCGACTCTAGTACGGCTGAGGATCTAGAAACCCTTTTGTAATGATCTAGAAACCCTTTTGTAAGGATTTAAAAATCCAGTTAGGCTTTAAAAACCCTTTGCAAGGAGTTAGGAACCCATTTTAATGATTTAGAAACTCTTTTTTTTAAGGATTTAGAACCTCTTTCGTAAGTAATTAGAATATCCTTATTGTAAGGAATCATAAACACTTTTGTAAGGATTTGGAAACCTTTTGTAAGGATTCAAAAACACTTTTGTAATGATTTAGAAACTCTTTTGTAAGGATTCAGAAAGACTTTTGTAAAGGATTAAGAAACAGTTTTGTAAGGGTTTAGAAATCCTTTCCTTTTGAGGTTTAAGTATGACATAACTGTAATCTTCATTCATTCTCAACATCGTCCAGGACGTATCTTGGAAATACATTTCTTTATGCTTTCGATAGTGGAAGCAAACTCATTTCAGCATCTTGATTATGCTGTTGAGAAACATCAGTGTACAACTGGTGAGAGGTAAGATGGTGACTTTAGGGCCACTGGTAGGAGCTGTGTATGTATAATAACAAGAACTTGTCCAAGGACAGAGACCTGTGGAACGTAAGATGGTGACTTTGGGGCAACTGGTAGGAGCTGTTTTTTTTTCAACAGCAAGAACTTGTCCAAAGAGAGAGCCTTGTGGGACACCATATTGACTGGGCTGGAATATTTACCGTTACTGGAACAATTCTTGAACCACGGAGAACAAAATCATCCTGGAGACGATGGAAAACGATATCATCATCGATAGGGTCAAAGATTACAGATAAGTCAAGACGTGCGAGAACTGAAATAGTACCATCATCCATTTCAGAGAAGTTCATTTAACTTTCAAGAGAGCCACAAGCCAAAGAAATATCAGCAACACAGCCAACATAGAGTTGGTTGAAAAAAGATCAACACTAACTGTGATATCAAAACACCAGAATAAGCAAGGACGGATCAACCAGAAGCAGTCATCGAAAACGAACTCGATTCATAATACCGTGATACATCGAGGCGAAAATAGATCGAATAATCTCCCCTTCACGAAATTCAGACGTAGACGTCAGACAGCTACAAATCATCGACTCTGCTACAGCAAAGACAGAAATACATGATGGAAAGTTTGAAAGTAGCAGTATTTCAGATTAGAATCCGGGGGCTCTCGGTGCTGTTATAAAAGGAGCAACGAAAAGACAATGAAGATTGCCTAAAGACATTTCAAGGACACCACCGACTTGTCCATTTCTAACAGCAAGTTCCGCAGTGTTGTAAACGTCCTCTGGCAAACCAGGGACCTTTCATAAACCTTGTTGGATTTCGAGATCAAGCATCACAGCTAAGTAAGGTCAAACCAACACAAGTTGTAGCTTATGTTAGATGAATTTAAATATCTGACTGAATAACTGACAAACAAGCCTATTTTGTTTTTAAGCGTGCACTACAGTTATAAGTAATTTATACCAAAACAAAATTAAACACTCAGGTGCTCAATACAAAAATGTTCATACTTCATGTTGATGGCTCATCCTATGATGCATCTCCGAATCAATCGCCCCCGCCATTGCATGGCCATTGAGACTGGTGTGCTTGTGTGCATGGATGTCGCCATGGTGATGGTGACCTTGGTGCTCTCGGTTGGTTGCTTCAGTCGCTTGATCCATGTTGTTGGAGGCGGCGTTGATGGGAGTTGTGAAGTGATACGAAGTCTGGTTGAATATTGTAGATGAGGAGCCAGGGGTTGTCTTTGCATTGTGGTGATGATGCTTGTGGTGAACATGGTGACGGTGTCTTTCCATTTCATGTACCTGTGGTGAAATCAGTGGTGAAAATAGTTGTCAGAACAGCCGCAGTTTTGGCGAGTCTTAGTAATTTTAATGCATTCTTCATGTTTATAAAGATATTATAGGTATTTAAATACATTTCAAACTGACACTGTTGTGCGACAACAGTGTGTGTGTGTGTATGTACGTACCTTATGCGTGCATATATACTGCATGCACATGTACTGTGCTTGTATGTGTGTTGTGTATTACATGCTTGTGTGCATGTTGTGTATGTGTGGATATGCTTTGTGTCGTATAAGTGTGTGTTTATAATTATGTTCCCTGTGCGTGTATGTAATATGTGAATGTTATGTGCGCATAAATATTATTGCCTTACTTTATAATTTCACATATTTTTGAGTTATTTATAACTCGACAAAACAGTTTCCTTGAAAAAAAAAAAGTGAAATTAGACTGTCGTTGGAAGTCACTTTACTTTCTAAATGTCTTCGATGTTTTAACTTCGGTAATAACTCAGAATGCACGCACACACACATACATGTATACACACACGCACATACATTCGTTCTAACTACGAATTTAACTGCGAAGTTATAAAAGTGAGGCATAATCTATGAATGACGTCCTGAGTTACAAAGTGAGACATAATCTATGAATGACGTCGTGAATTACAAAGTGAGACATAATCTATGAATGACGTCGTGAGTTACAAAGTGAGACATAATCTATGAATGACGTCGTGAATTACAAAGTGAGACATAATCTATGAATGACGTCGTGAGTTACAAAGTGAGACATAATCTATGAATGACGTCGTGAGTTACAAAGTGAGACATAATCTATGAATGACGTCGTGAATTACAAAGTGAGATATAATCTATGAATGACGTCGTGAATTACAAAGTGAGACATAATCTATGAATGACGTCGTGAGTTACAAAGTGAGAAAAGAGTTGAGTGCTATTAGTGGTCACGGGTGATTGAGCCGATAAGGAAAACAAGACTTCCTCAAATAAAATGAATAATTTTTTAAAGTAAAGAAAAGTATTAAAAACAACAAGAGTGAAACCCAGTACACTTAATGAATTTTAATTGAATCATTTAGCACTTGACTTATACATTCTAGAAATTTGTTGGGCATAATTCACTTCGTCTGAAGCTGGTCAGTCTTCTCCAGCCCCCCCACCACCACCAATGTTACTCCTCTCCCCCCCCCCCTTCCATAAAAACAAAACACATTTTTGACAACAGCAATAAGAAAAATATCATCATTGATGACTTACTTACAGTCTAAGAAAAGATTTACATTTGGTACCAAACGGTGAATTAACACGAACGTAGCCAGTGTAGAAGAACATTCATCTGTAATAAGTGAAGTAACAGTTTGTTACCTCTTACCCTCCCAGTCACATCTGTAATAAGTGAAGTAACAGTTTGTTACCTCTTACACTCCCAGTCACATCTGTAATAAGTGAAGTAACAGTTTGTTACCTCTTACACTCCCAGTCACAACAGTCGTTAACTCCAACAGAAAACATTTTAGCTCGTGACCTTTAAGTACTGGTCGTGTTTTTACGAACACAGCATGTTCGATTCTGAAAAGAAATATATTTGTTTTTTTCCGGGTTAGATAATTTTTTTATATCCTAAGTAAATAGACTGTGAAGTCACTGAACCCCCAGAACACGTAATAATAACAATAATTTGTGTTAAAAAGTACAATCTTTCCTGCATTAACCAGTCAACTGTGAAATAATGGTCACCTCTAGTCAAACCTACGTAAAGATCGGAGGGGTGCAATCGGAGTTCTATTCTTGCAAAACACTCCTACGGACATTAACTTTTACTCGCCGTTACATTTTCGCAAACTGACAGTCATGAAAATCTTGCAAGAAGGGAACAACAGTGACAGATGCATATTTGCCGGTACAGGTAACACTAACAGCAAATTTTCACCCTAGTTACATTTGCAGATTGAAAGTTATTCGTTAATTGATTGGGTGGCTGGGTCGGCCATGCAAAGTTGACTAGACCAGCGGTTCCCAATCATTTACATCTAAGGACCACGTTTCCATCTAAATAAAACTGGATAACGCAGCTGCAGGCCTTCTGATAATAATGTGCCGTGGACTACAGATTGGGAACAAATGGACTAAACCAATGATCGTTTTTCGATTAGATAGGTATATTAACGTTGATTTTTTTCACTTGCTAACAGTGCCCTACTTACTATTGTTAATCAACTTCACAGTCTTATGACAGTTTCAGTTCATTGATTTTCACGCCTGTTGGCCATAGAGCAACAAATTCTCTCCCTCCTTCCTCCCCAAGACAAAAATTAATGATAATTAAATTCACTCAAGCTTTACTCAAAGTACTTTTAGAGTTCACTCACAACAATTCTGTGTTCTTTTATCAACTCAATTATAGTTCACTCATACGAAAGAACCAAATAACTACCTCTGTGTCATACGACTCAAATGACCATTCTCTTACACAACCACTTGATCATGGTTATGAACTATAACCATTTATAAAATTTACTGTAACTGTTGAACTGTTCACTATATGTAATATGTCTTGACTGGGGGGTCTTGTTTGGCTGTTCTGGTGTATCTCCTTCTAGCAAGCGAGTGGGCAGATTGTGACCTGTGCCTGTAATACGTCGTCTTTTAGATTTTACAAAAGACACAAGACAGACACCATTGATGTTTGGGTGGGGCCCAATTTATTCTGTCATGCAAAGGAACGTTTTACTGGCTGTGCATGCGAGTGTGCAAATATGATGGTAGTGAGTATTGGACAAACAGATGATTGGAACAAAACAATACATATACGAACTCTTTCATCCCTCTTGAAAACTGTGAATAACAAGTTTTTAGAAAGTGTGAATTAGGTTTTATTAACCTAATGGGGCGTTTCTCTTTCACACAGTGGTTAAATCAATCAAACACCTTTCCAATGCCATACACTCTAGGGAAGAGGGAAATGAAAATGATGAAATTCAAAAGAGTTAAAATAAAAGTAAATACACAATTCTTATGTGGTAAATCGCACTGCTAACGTGAAAAACAATTCAGACACAAAATATACATGGATTTATCACAGTATTCAAGTTCATATTACATATATATAATAATAACATAGATATCTGTATGAGGGTACACATATGCCCTGACTCATAAATAAAATGTAAACTTTAATTTGTTCACCAGGTTTCAATTAGTTAAGACAGACGTGTGTAGAGATAGTATATATGTATCATGTCATGTATAAATATATATACATTTAAGGAGGATTATATATATTGAATGAGTGCAGTATATTCATAAATGTGTATGCATGCATGTATACTTGTTGATGAGCCAAATAGAAAATATTAGCCAAATGCGCAATAGATTTTTGCCTAGGCAATGAAACACGTGCAAATACATCAAGTGCATCAGCAAATTAAAATCACAAGGTGCAAATCTTCTAGAACCTTCTGGAGTTCTCATAGAAAGTATAAGAAGGGAGAACTGAAGGGCATATGTGCACCCTCATAATCACAATTTATCAACAGTGATTATTCCCCTTAGTCCACGTTTTGCTTGAGTAAACCGTGAAATAAAAAATGTAATTATGGCTCCATGCTTTTCCCGTGACATAATATATATGCTCTCTTATATTATTTTATGTTTAATACATAGACCATTCATGTTAGTGTGGCTCACTTATACATATGTTGTAGTCTGTCACCTTACTATCCTGGCTGTATGTATCAGGTGGCTCGAGAACTCTTCTTGAAGTATCACTCTTTTATTCCCCATTATCTATTGTTCATCTTTCTAACACATGTGGCCAGCCAGAAGGTGTGTTTGGGGGATTAGCCTAAGGTTACCAGTGGCCAGGGGTGGTGTAGAATTAACATCTTGCCCATCTCCAAGGAAAACGTGACAGGGGCATAAGGATAGTCAGTTTTATCTTGTTGTTCCTCCTAATGGCAATACATAGTTTGCATCTTTCAGTCAAATGAGCCAGTAATATTTTATCTGTAATAGTTCTTTATTGTAAAAGTACTCCATCAGCACTATGCATTAATGTGTTTAATTAATTCCATGTTCTATTTCCTAATTTTGTTTACAGTTTTTCCAAGCCCAAGCACCTGTGAGAATAGTGCTGCGAAGGGTCTATAAGTCATAAGAATTGTTCTACATGTGTGTGTGTGTGTGTGTGTGATAGAAAGAGAGAGCCTCTGTTTGTGTGTGTGTGTGTGTGTGAATGTACAATTATGTGTTTACATAAGCTGAAAGCCACTATGGCTCTCTCGTTTGTTTACAAGATTACATAAAATTTAAAAAATAGAATAATAAAACACTCATTTTAAAAGCTGTTTACGGCGGATTTGATATGGATACTAAGCTGAAAGCCACTACGGCTCTCTCATTTGTTTACATTACGCTTTAACATGGATTAAATTGATCATTTGATGATGAAAACAATATAGTAAAACGTGATAACTGAACACCGTTGGTTGTCACAGACGATAAATATGTCCAGAAACTGAGTTTTCATCAATATGACGTCTAACACTCCAAATGATGCCGATTTTATTTTTAACCTTGCCTTTTGTAATAACGTCGGTTTGGGTTCACTGAGAAGGAAATAAAATGATGTCATCAATCTGGGTTCCTGGGTAGGTGAACATTCCACAAATGACTTGCATGCAATGAAATATGAGCGGGTATTTTAAAAGGTGTGTGTGTGTGTGGATTGTGTTACCATTTGTTGTGCATTCACACATTCCTTTTTTCCCCTTGTAAATAAACAAATTTGCATTTCTTCTGTCAATTACAGGTCATCAGTTCAACACTCAAGTATGCTGCTGATCTGCGTGGGGCGGCCCGCGCGGCCCCTCAATGGTTACTTGACACGCCTTTTCAAAAATGCCGGCAACTCTCGCTTACATTTCATCGACCTCTTCCCGGCTGACAGATTGTAGTCACTCTTGCGAAAAGTTCAGAAAGGAAAATTCAAACGACTCTCGTGGTACGCGGTTTCTTGTTTCCAGGCTTGAAGGCTAAACTCGCGCCGTTCATGACTTCGGGGGACGTTAAAATGTGGATCAGACACCTCCCTACAAAAAAAAGCAAAAAATACCCAAGACAAGGGAGGCAATTCTCCCTGATTCCAAACAGGACCTAGATTCCTAGAAAGTCGCCAGACGAACAATCCTTTGCAGGAATCCGGAAGAAAAAAGTAACTGAATCACCCCCAATCGTAAATCACACGCACATGAGAGGATAAGATAGTAGCGCTGTTGTGACTGTCTGTTTGAAAACAGGTTGTGTATTTAGAAAAACAAATAAATAAAAATTAAACTAGAAAGTCAAGGGAATTTTTGTGGTTTGGGGAAAGATCGTACCATTTACTTCTACCAAGAAATATTTTTTGTCAAACAAGACGATAATAGTGCATTCACTTTGATTAAACGATTCATCAGATCCTAGAAATTAATGAAAACAGGAGCAAAGAAAGATTGAATATCTATTGCAAAGAAATTTTTTAAAGAAATATCTTTGTAAAATCAAAATATCAATTTTAAAAACAAAGAAAGAGCTACCATGCGAGTTACCTTCAACAAATAAAAATACAGAAAAAAGTTGGACTTAAGATTACAAAAATAAAAAATGCAATTAAAAGAAATATTTTAAAGAAAATAAACATTAAAGAGAAAAATATAACTCGGTGGGTGGATCTCTTTAAAATGCGCCGAAAAAATGAGCACTTTGATACTTAGAGGAAGACTTAAATGTTAAATATAAAATAGACATCAGCACACTTAGACTCAAGTCTAATTAAAGTGGCACTGTGAAATAGCTTTCTTAATGTTACTCATTAAAGGATTACCCTCTAACTAAAGGATTATATCCTCTCACTAAAATATTCGCGAGATGCGCAAAACCAAAAACTAGGTATGATTAAAAGAACACTTTCCATAAAGAAAATGATTTGTTTTGTAAATAATACTATTTTTAAAAAAGAAAAGAGCAAGCCTTCTCGCCAAAATAAAAACAACAACTAATTTTCAGTTTCTTGTTTTGCATGGGGCCTTATGCTCAAGTTCCGGGACTATTGCTTGTATAGCTACGACATACATAATTTACGTCAAAAGACAATGGCAGTTAACTCGGTGTTATTGTTGAGTTTAATTACCTCGGGATGAAGGGGAGATCGAGGGAGTGAGGGAGTGACAGCGAAAATGAAGACTTTTATGCACCGAGAGGAGTAGACGTGATCAGATCATGTCATAGTTCAGAGTGAACTCCCTTAAGCTACAGTTTGTGTCCCAGTAATTACACGTACATAATATAAGCTCTTAGCGATCTGAACTTTGATCAGTTTTCCCTTTCTTCTTAAAAGACACCGCCCCGCCCCCCCCCCCCCCCGCCCCAGCTAGATGTTCAAATAAATTTAAAAGGCAAAGTCCTCAAAGGAATAAGCACAACCAATTATTTATCTACTTTGAACTTTCAGTAATGTATATACTTGTGGTACTTGTATGTGACAAGTGTTACCATTACATAAATGAGACAAACACATACTATTGTTACATAACGAGACAAACAAATGTTACTTTTATATAAATTAAACACATGTTACTGTTACATAAATGTGACAAATGCTACTTTTTGTTACATAAATGAGACAAATCCATTTACTGATACACAAATGAGATAAACACATTTACAGTTACATAAATGAGACAAACTCATGTTACTGTTTTATAATTTTACACATAATTGAGACAAATACAGGTTACTGTTACATAAATGAGACAAACACATGTCACTGTTACACAATTCCGACAAACGACATGATGGGTGACTTGTGTTTGCTTCAACATTACAGACTGTGACACCCTTGGACATCCTTCACTCGTTATGATTATTATTTATTATTAATAACACATAGCTAATTACAAGTGATCGAGAATCTTAATTTATAGTTATTAATAATTCTCCCTCAAGACCAATATATCTCTTACTTGGCGGATTATAATTGGTCGTAAAACTCACCTCTTACATAATACGTTTTACTGTTTCTGGTTGAACTTCTTACTAAAGGAGTAATAAAAATCCGTCTTTTATTAATATTTAACGTGACCCTATCCATCCAGTGTTACTCCAAACATAATTCATAACAGGAACGAGAGTGCAGTTTTAGAGATATCATTAGTATATGTGTTCACAATCACAATCACAAGCAGTTTGCAACAAGTCACTGTCTTTCTTATTTAGATGATGGGCCAATGTACCCCTTCTAGGCAAATTACACAACTGTTCCAGATTCTTCAATGCACTCACAAATCTCACAGTAGAGAATCATCTAGAACTTCGCATGCACTATGAAAGCACGCAGAGTGTTCTAGAATCTTCATGTGCACTACTCAGCACATCAGAAGGAATGTTCAAGAAACTTTCATGAATTCTTGAGATCAAATTCAAGCCTAAAATTTTTGCCATATCGGCTCTCAAACAGAATTCACATGAATCAACTTACAGGAACACGTTTAAGTTCGGTGACAATGCTCGATTCACACACCAGCGTGATCCGATATATATTAGATACTGTAGTCTGAAGCAAATCAAAAGCGTCAAAGAAAAAAGGTGCACTCCTTTCTGCAAAAGTCAAATTAGGCAGTGCTATGTTTCAGGCATATTTGATCTCTAAACTCCTTTCTCTCTTTACACACATTCTCAACTTACAAATCCTGCAACAATATTCATTAGCCTGATACAGATGCAGCATAAGAAATAAAGCATTGATCAAAATTCACAAGTATAATGTACAACGTAATCAAATTAAAAATAGAAATAATGGTTCTATTATATAAAGCAATCTCCAGTTCAAATCATAGATCAATAGCAAACATGTACGAAATCTTTACAAGTCCACTCTTTTTTTATCAGTCAATTAACTTACCATAAACTAATGATCACTTTTATAACTGGGCTTGAGTGATGTCTAACATATTCTCCACTTGAGTTGTTTACTCCAACTTTGACAAAAATATCATCAAAAGTAGTGCCAGAGGTCGGGTCACGTTCATATCGGCAGCAAATATATAACTATTAAGTTTAAAAATAGGGATAAGCAAATTTACTCCGCCACACAGACCGTTGCCCAACAGGTACTTAAATTATGCAAGTTCGCACACGCTAGACACAGTTTCACCATATAGATTACAAGAATGAAAAACAAACGGAGCAAAACAATGTTCACACAACGTGAGGTTTTCTGGCAGTTTTGTGTGTGTGTTTGTGTGTAATATGTATGCATATTACTATATGGGTGTCCTTGTGTATGTCTGTGTGTGCGTGCACGAGTGAAAACAGTCTTGGTGACCAGAAGACCATCTATTTATTTTTTGAAACGCAAACCGACCACGCGACCTGTTACGGGCAGGGACCGACTATTGACACGTGACGAGTGCTTTAAGGCCTCTCGGTCATGACGATGACATGTCGAAGGGTAGAGCACTTTATTTGCATATCGAATAGAGTGAAGAATATACTAATGTCTTCCTTGTAAAAGTGAATTTTTCACTTCACCACTCCGTGGCCTTGACCAAACTGCCAACAGCGCTCAGCGTCAGAGGGTTCTGCTTGAATTTAAAATATCTCCCTGATGACAATACTTGAAGTTGAACATTTTCAGGCTGTGCAAACATCCGGTTGGAAATGTGACTCGCTAACTCAAGAACAATGCATGTAGTAGTAACACAAGACTTTTAGGTTGGAAATGTGACTCGCTAACTCAAGAAAAGTGCATTTAGTTGTGACACAGACTTGTAGCTGATGTTACAATATAGTCAAGCCTTTAACCCCCGCTGAGGTTTTACCGCCAACATCAGGACTCAAAGAGTTAAAGTTGAATAGATTTTTTTTTAAGGACATAATTAAACATACTGATAAATAATATACAAAGAAAGAAAAATAAACTAACAAACAGAAGAATAAATATATATATAGTACAACAGAGAATGACAGGCAAACAGATAAATATATAAGTTAAAAAAAAGGAAACAAACCAAAAAAATAATTATATAATCAGTAAATTATTTTTTTTAAAAATAAATAATAAAATAAATATATTAATTTACCCTCGACTAATATCAATATACAAAAAGTACAATCAAATATCTTATTAACAAACATGCAAACGTAGAATTAAATAACGGAATGTGTACACTTTAGCAGAGAGAATGAAAACTTGTCTTTGATGTTGATGGGGTTTAAAAGTCAAAGTAATTATGTGATTTTAATTTAGTCAAAGGGCAGCAAAATTGGACACGACATTAATTGGCAGTGTAATTAAATTATATCGAAGTGTATTGATTAGTGATGCTTGTCAGTGAAAAAGATTTGTTAGAAAAAACGTATATAATTTTTAGTGTGACTTACTTGTTTTTTGACAATAGTGAGGAGAACTGATTAATACAGGGGTGGGTAAACTTTTTGTGCTTAGGGCCACATTGACAAATGTAAAGCTATTGGGGGGTGGGGGTGGCGCATATATATTATGTCCTCTTTCTTTGCAGCAACCGATCACAATAAGTAATTATGAATTATTTATAGGTTATTAAACAGTATAAATAACAATTATTGCAATTTTATTTTACTTATACACTTATACATTATATTTTACAATATGGACAAAAACTTTTAATAATTTATACATTATATTTTACAATATGGACAAAAACTTTTACTAATTTGTTAGCAAGATTTTACAATTTTTATTATAATAATTTTTTTTTCATTGACAAATGGCTTTAATTTAGACATAAACCGACTACATTGTCACTACAATTATTGATTTCTAATGAGATGTGTGTAACTGCTTGCAATGTTTGACAATATTCTTGAAATCTGGAGCAAGTTATACACAGACTTTCTTGATGGATCACACAGCGAAGTGGTAATAATATGTGGTAAGGTTATTCTGCTTTAATCTTATCACTTTTCAACTTTACCAGACCTACATTTTTTCCAGTCAAAGCACGAGCTCCGTCAGTTGTAACACTGGCCATCTTGTTCCAAACCAACCCAGTTCTTTCAATACAGTTATTAACAGTATTGAATATATCATGGCCTGTGGTTGTATGTTTGAGTGATTCAACACTCAGTAACTTTTCAGTGAGTTTGAAAGAAGTGTTTATTCCACGTATAAATATCAATAATTGGGCAATATCATGTACATCGGTACTCTCATCCAATGCAAGAGAGTAGCACAAAAATTGTTTACTTGCATCTTGAAGTTTATGCATCAAATTGTCACTTATCTTGTCAACACGTCTGACAACAGTTCTCCTTGATAATGTTGTCAAATTTGTTTTTTTTTTGTTCTGGACACATAATGTTTGCTGCATCTTGCAAACATTCATTGATGAACTCGCCATGAAAATGGCTTGTTGTGTTTTACAATTCTGTGTGACAGCACCAGACTAGTTTCTGTTGAAGCATCTTGAATTGAAGACCATTTAGTGAAAACAGTTTGCTGTTTCTCCAAATTTTTCACCAGCTCTAGGCATTTCCTTTTCCTCTCTTCAGATGTTAAATTGTTTTCAAAATCGGAATGTTTTGTTTGGTAATGTCTTTTAAAATTGTACTCCTTGAAGACAGCCACTGACTCATGACACAACAAGCAAACTGATTTGCTACCAACTTTTATAAAACAGTACTGAGTTGTCCATTCATCTTCAATCTTACGTTTTTTTAGTGAACTAATTGTTTTAATAAAATTTGTTAAAATTTTACAAAACTTTAAAAAGGAAATGGAAAAAAACCCTACTTCCGGCTGTGTGTGAAAAGAAAATATTCAGAAAACAAGGAGTAAACTCAGAATAAATTTCAGAAATATATCAAGACTACTACATCAAATAAATTAATTTGAACATTGTAAATGTAGAAATAATTTATAACAGCAAAAATCTTTTAAATTTAATATTTTCTATTGCAGAATAAATCGTTTTATTCACCTGAGAAATATCTGTTTTTCATAAAATCATCCTTAATAAATTTATACATTTTGATAAATATTTCTCTATAATTTTATTAAAATCGATAAATTCGCATTTTAGCATTACATTATGAAAGTCAAGGACTGTTTACAAAAATAGAAAATTAGACAGAAATTTTATCAAAAATTTTAAAACAATCATAACGGTACATGAAATTCTGTAAAACTCAACAAAAAATTTCATATTAATACTCTCTTATCAAACAAATTTAATAGACTGGCAAACCTCGCCAGGTTTTTTTGTTTTGTTTTAGTGGAGAAATGATTCAATTACACAATATTAGTGAAAACAAATAATAGTAATAATAAGAAAAAGATAACTGTTGTAGTAAAAACAGTAATGACGAAGACGATGAACGGCGACAACACAAAATAAACAATGCCTATGCTGATATCAATCCAGGGGTGGGTAAACTACGGTCCGCGGGCCGCAATCGGCTCGGCAACTCGGCAACTGATAGTATGTGGCCCTTGAGGGCATTTAGAAATAAAAATGTGTCCTTCGTTTTTAAGTTATTTACCCGGAAAGCATTGTAGCCAATCAAAGAAGGTCTCTCTGAAGAGTTTGAAAAATAATGACTTTTTTTAAAAATATGTGTGTGTGTGTGTGTGTGTGTGTGTGTGTGTGTGTGTGTGTGTGTGTGTGTGTGTGTGTGTGTTTTGGGGAGAGTATTACCGAGTAGTCAAGTGTAAAGCTTGTTAATTAGGTTGGTTCAATGTGCAATCACTGACCGAAATATTTAGACGACCGTGATCGGTACTGCCTTCTCAACACTGAGCAAGTTGTGACGTAATCGTGTAGTGGTTAAAATGAGCAAGTTGTGAAGTAATTGTGTAGTGGTTACACTGAGCAAGTTGTGACAATATCGTGTAGTGGTTACAATGATCAAGTTGTGAAGTAATTGTGTAGTGGTTACACAGATCAAGTTGTGACGTAATTCTTTAGTGGTTACACTGATCAAGTTGTGACGTCATACTGTAGTGGCTACATTGAGCAAGTTGTGACGTAATCATATAGTGTTTACATTGAGCAGGTTTGTGACGTAATCCTTTAGTGTTTACACTGAGCAAGTTGTGATGTAATCGTGTAGTGATTACACTGATCAAGTTGTGACGTAATATTGTAGTGGTTACATTGAGCAAGTTGTGACGTAATCGTGTAGTGATTACACTGAACAAGTGGAGACATAATCGTGTTACAATGAGCAAATTGTGACGTAATCGTGTAGTGGTTACACTGAGCAAGTTGAGACGTAATTGTGTAGTGGTTACACTGAGCAAGTTGAGACGTAATTGTGTAGTGGTTACACTGAGCAAGATGTGACGTATCGTCAGCGTGCACACAGAACATCTCGCACTGAACTAAAAGGTGGCTTTTGCAAAACTCAAATGTGACGAGCTGAGTAATTATCGTAGTGACTACTGATGAAATTCCTTGAATTAAAGGAGGCTAATATAAATACTTCATCTGACAATAAATTCTCAGTTTTACCCATACAGGCACCTCTATGTCTATCCTTTCATTCCTCTCTCTCTCTCTCTCTCTCTCTCTCTCTCTCTCTCTCTCTCCTCAATCATACATACATTCAGATAAGTAAAGAATTTGCATAACGTTACTTTCTGTGTTTGTAGATTGAACGTTTCAGTTGAGAACAGCAAGATCACACTCACTCTCTCTCTCTCTCTCTCTCTCTCTCTCTCTCTCTCTCTCTCTCTCTCTCTCTCTCTCACACACACAATTTGTTTCTTCTAAATTGTTTTTTTGTTCTTTGTACTTCACCATCACTTCCCGTGCTATCTAGTATCGGCACCAATATTGAATTATCCATTTCTTTATGTAACTCTCGTAGAGAATTCGTTTTACACTTGTTTGCAGATTCTGAACAAAATTAGAAATCATCACTGTTTCCCTCAAAACCAACATGCTCAATTACACAGAACGCATGCATATATGTGCATGTGCTTGTGCGCGCGCGCTGAATTCTAGAAATATGAATAGCTTTAAAGATTAAAAAAAAAGAAATTTTAACGCTAATAATGAAAACAAAGTACACTCTGAAAACATTTATTTTGAAAAGTCTATTCTAATAAACGTTATTTCTAAAAAGCGCGTGTCTATTAGCGCAACATAAATGAATTTGGATCAGTGGGGTGGAAAAAATAGTTGAACATTTACCTGTCTGGACTTTACGTCTTGTCAACTGCGCTGCCTTGGCTTTATTTGGAAAGGTAGCAGTTGTGTTGTGCTTTATCAGCCCAAGGACTGCGACTCACGTGGTTTTGAAGCGAAACCAACTTTAGCTACTCATTCATAACAACAGGGTCGCTGTACCCTGGGTGGAGCAGTGCGGTGCGTCAGAGGCCTCCTCGACAGTTAGATATTGTGTGTACGCCTCCGTCACGCTATGAAATTACGACAAATTCCTGTTAAAAGAAGCGAACTAATCCACCTAGGGTGTGTTAAATGGGTATGTTGTTATTTCAAGGTACCAACGCCATAATTTTTAACCAATTTAATTTTCTCCCCACCCCACCCCCCATCAAATTTGTGTAATCCTTCTACGTGAAAAATGCAAATGGTTTTTAATAAACACCGACCGACATATTCGTTACCTGGCGAACATTATCACTTTCTACAACTTATATCCCGCACACGTTACATGTCGCATGATGCAAGTTACATGCCACAAATCACAGATTAGTCCGCAGTTCACATATTACAAGTTACATGCCACAAATCACAGATTAGTCTACAGTTCACATATTACAAGTTACATGCCACAAATCACAGATTAGTCTACAGTTCACATATTACAAGTTACATGCCACAAATCACAGATTAGTCTACAGTTCACATATTACAAGTTACATGCCACAAATCACTGATTAGTCCGCAGTTCACATATTACAAGTTACATGCCACAAATCACAGATTAGTCTACAGTTCACATATTATAAGTTACATGCCACAAATCACAGATTAGTCTACAGTTCACATATTACAAGTTACATGCCACAAATCACAGATTAGTCTACAGTTCACATATTACAAGTTACATGCCACAAATCACAGATTAGTCTACAGTTCACATATTACAAGTTACATGCCACAAATCACAGATTAGTCTACAGTTCACATATTACAAGTTACATGCCACAAATCACAGATTAGTCTACAGTTCACATATTACAAGTTACATGCCACAAATCACAGATTAGTCTACAGTTCACATATTACAAGTTACATGCCACAAATCACAGATTAGTCTACAGTTCACATACGTTACATACTGCAAATAACAAATTACATAAGATAAATCTCAAGTTCGTTTACAAGACACATGTTCAAGTTACAAATCGCATTTTACAAGTTACATGTTGCAAGTTACATTTCGAAAGTTACAGTTACATATAACACGGTATAAGTATTGATTTCCCGCCGTGAAATTAAGAAAAAATGGAAGTTAGCGTGCAATCAGTATCAGTTTATCATTACAAATTCAAATTAGAAAGAGCTGTCACAGTTCAATAAAGTTCAGACCGACTAGCGGAATGACTAACTGTTGATGAAACTTTCCACCTAGTTTATTACCCAGTCAACCGGACCGAACTGTCCTCTGACAACAAAAGGGTCGTATTTATTCTTTAGTGAACAACAGCCGACAGTGATCATATCGCAAGAGTTTACACGGCAAGTTCAGATAAGGGTCAAGTGACAAAGAAAAAAAAAGAGGTCAGATGATTATGTTATTGAGGTCAGTTTGAAATGCACTTTAAAAAAAAAAAAAATAGTTTTCGCTGATTGTTTCAACTGTTGTGCAATTCAGAGTTGCCGTCTGTAAAATCACACTTTGGAAGTAAACTTAAAATCCGAATAACCAATCCATTAGTAAACAATCTATGAAGTACGCCCAGCTGGTTAAGATTATTATTATATTCTAATTAATAATTCATAACTAAATACAAGTGGTTAAAATCTTAACCCATATATTATTAGCATAAATAAAATTATTGCAGCATAAATATAACAATTTCATAAATATGTGCAGACAAATTTTGCCCTGTCACACAATCAATCCATTAATAAACGACCAATTACAATAAGATGTGTGTGTGTGTGTGTGTGTGTGTGTGTGTGTGTGTGTGTGTGTGTGTGTGTGTGTGTGTGTGAGGGTAGGGGGTTGGGGGGTTGGTCGAGGGTGTACATGTAAATGTTTCAATTACATTGTAGCTTTGAAAACAATATTTGGTAATTTTCCCAACTAGTTTTTATCGGCATGGAACTAATTACTGTCCGGCCATCAGTAAAGATAGTCGGTCACTCAACTAATTATCGTCTGACCATGGCTAGAGGTAGTCGGTCACTGAACTAATTACTGTCCGGCCAGCACTAGAGGTAGTCGGTCACTTACTTAATATGCCTGCTATTGACTCGTCTTTATTCAATGAAAGGACTAACTATTGACTTGTCTGTACTCGAAAAACGCCTATTATCGAATAGTTTTCATCGAAGAAAATTATCTATTATTCATTTTATTGTCTACAGTTTATTTAAAGAAACCCCACTACTGGCTGGACTTAGAAAGACCCACTATCGACTAATCTTTACTCAAGAGAAAGTGACCCTATTGATTGATCTTTAATCTAAGAAGGCTTAATATTGACTAGTATAATATTGACTAGTATTTACTCAAAGAAAAGTGCACTATTGACTAGGTATTAGTCATTGAAATGACCGCTGTTAATTAATCTTTACTCAAGGAAATGTACACCAGTATATAGTCTTTACTCAAAGCCTCACTACTGACTAGTCTTTGTTCAAAGGCCCGCTACTGATTAGTCTTTAGTCAAAGGCCCACTACTGATTAGTCTTTGCTCAAAGGCCCGCTATTGATTAGTCTTTAGTCAAAGGCCCACTACTGACTAGTCTTTGCTCAAAGGCCCGCTATTGATTAGTCTTTAGTCAAAGGCCCACTGCTGACTATTCACTCAAAGGCCCACTATCGACCACTATTTACTCAAAGATCCACTACTGACTAGTCTTTAATAATTAAAACAAAAACGGTGTATCTGAACTGTAGACCAGTCTTTAGCAGGAAAAAATCGACACATGATTAGACTTCATGAAAAGAGACTGTTCATGCAGTCAGACTAATCTATCTAGTCTTTCGTCAGACTAATCTATCTAGTCTTTCGTCAGACTAATCTATCTAGTCTTTCGTCAGACTAATCTATCTAGTCTTTCGTCAGACTGATCTATCTAGTCTTTCGTCAGACTAATCTATCTAGTCTTTCGTCAGACTGATCTATCTAGTCTTTCGTCAGACTGATCTATCTAGTCTTTCGTCAGGTAAGAACCCACCGCTGAATAGCAAGTAGCAGGGGAATCTGTCATTTGAAATAGCGTTTTGACAAATGGAAAAATTATCACTTCCTAGTTCACGATGAACTTGACAAGTTTGCTATATGACCTTGACCATGCTTCATAAGGATCCCAGAAGTTCACACATTATCAAATATCTTTTAATATTAAAAAAAGACTTTTGTACACTTCAGTGAATTGAAAGTGAAAATTTTAAAACGAAAACGTATTCAACTAATTTTGGAAAAGTCTTAATCGGTATGGAACTAATTAATCGTTCTTTGTTATTAGTATTGTATTCTTTATAGGAGTATTAGTATCTTATAGATCTTATATCTTATTTGTTATTAGTATTGCATTCTTTATAGGAGTATTAGTATCTTATAGATTATTCAACCAGCGATTATTGTGGTGTATCATAAAACATGCTGACGTCAAAGAAGGATAGACTTAACGGTTCGCGATGTTAATTTAACCTATTTGAGACGGTGTGGCTGAAAAACATAACGTCATTTTAGTCTACATTGTAATTCTCGGTGGAAGATGATTGAGGCGAAAGTGTGGTTTGGGTAGTTGTACACGCAGTAACACGGCCCTTTGGGTAGTTGTACATGCAGTAACTCGGCCCTTTGGGTAGTTGTACACGCAGTAACACGGCCCTTTGGGTAGTTGTACATGCAGTAACACGGCCCTTTGGGTAGTTGTACATGCAGTAACACGGCCCTTTGGGTAGTTGTACACGCAATAACACGGCCCTTTGGGTAGTTGTACACGCAGCAATACGGCCCTTTGGGTAGTTGTACACGCAGTAACACGGCCCTTTGGGTAGTTGTACACGCAGTAACACGGCCCTTTGGGTAGTTGTACACGCAGTAACACGGCCCTTTGGGTAGTTGTACACGCAGTAACACGGCCCTGACAATTCGAAGACCCGCAGATCGACAAATCTGTACCACTGTGAAAGAAAATCTTGATCATTATCACATACAGCATTCACTTACACACTCATATATATATATATATACATACACAATCACATACGCTCACAAACTACCTATGTACATGCTCACTTGCATGAACATACACACACAGACACACACACACACACACACACACACAGTGCATTAACACCAGAGCCGTAACTAGGGTATTTTTGCGCCCGAGGCAAGAATGTAAAATTGCGCCCTCCCGACGAATAATTTTGTAGTCGTAGTAAAGTAACTGGCATTACTTTTTAAAACAGGAAATATGTACATTACTAAATAATAAATGTTGTATAGGAAGTTTATTATACGATTTATTATAAAATGTAATCATAAAACCTGCAATGAAAATCAAAATTTAGCTAAGTACCTAATTTACGATTAGGTCGTAAAGATTAGTCTTCAATTTCAAAATCGTACTTTTCGCGCTTTTAACCCGTTCAGGGTTGTTGGGATGAAATGGGCCGTGGCTCACGGGCAGGCTTAGTTTTAACATGTTTAACATTCTAATTTTTACAAATCAGTTGAATTAAACATGTGTTCTTAAATTAACCAATATGTCTATAAAAAGTAGTAATTTAAATTTTTTTAAATCCATTAATTAGTACAGTTGGTTTTAATTTTTTAGCACAATGACCCATTCAAATATCATTTAGCGTGAGGCAAATTAATCAATAATTGCATCAAAGTTAATATTATTCGCTAGCTCATTCATATCTTCTAATGGACATATTTATTAATCTCTCTTGATCATTGCTTGCTCTAAGGTAGTTTTATAAATTAATTTGAGCTTACTGAAACTTCTTTCGCAAGAAGCCATAGTTACTGGCAAGCAAAGAAATAATCTTAAAGCAATTTCTAAATTAGGACAAGAATCGGCCAAATTATATTCATGTGGTAAGTGGAGAAGATCCAAACTAGTTGCGCAAGACAAATATAGAAACAACGCCAACGCCTTTATGACGTTTTATGACGATCGCGTAACCAATTGCTAGCTAGACAACCAGTCACTTCGATTGGTTGTCTCAAGTTAGCAGCTATCTTAATCTGTTAAATAGCAATGTGATTACACAAAGGTTGGACATATGTCGTTAATACTCAGAAGCTTCATTTCCAATTATTTACCACACAGTCTTTCTGCCACATATATCAGTTAATTTCATAGGTACGGGCTGAATCCAAAATTAAAATGATCCACGACACCATTATAAGATCCAGGCCAGTTCAACGGGTGCTTGACAGTAGAACTCACTCTTAAAATGTTAATAACCAAGAACTATTTTTAGAAAGTCGTCTATTAAAACAGAGTAATAATTAATTCTGAATTCTATCCTAAAGATATTTATAATTGACCTGTATAGAAACTAGATCTCATATTGACTTTGATTTCAAGTCTTGAATTAAGGAAATAACAACAGGCAGTACGAATTCAAATCTAATTAAAGACATGAAAACAAGCAAATAATTTATTTTATCAATACGGGGACTGAGTAATCGACTGTAATTTGTTTCGTTCTGCGAGTTTTGTCCGAGAGCCTGGGAACGAAGCAAAACGTTGCGTGTCCCAAACGACAAAATAAAATCACGGAACGAATTTATTTTTATTCATCCATCCCACCGTCACAAATAAAGAGTGTGGTCACTAATTTTAAGTTTTCTAAACGTAGTGATGTACTGTCTCCACTTAAAATTCGTTCTTGATAGCGATTAGACGTGCAGTATTCAGCATATGTAATTAGTTTCCACTAAAAGAAAAAAAACAACTATATAACGGTTTATGCATTCATCGGGTAAAAGAGAAAAAATATGGAGGCTTTCATATAGCTACATTGTCGCGGGTATTGTATACTATCAAAAGATTAAGTACGTACGTACTACGTAGGCCTACTCTAAATGTCTGCACATTTATCTTCTTATAAGAAAGAATAACAGGAACTAAACAATTCTAGTGCAATGAAGATGTGAGATTTCTTACAGACACACTCTAAGAACACACACACACACACACACACACACACACACACACACATACACGCATGCGCGCGCGATAAAGAAATACACGTATGTAAATCTTGAGCTATAGTTGACTTAGTGCGGTCGCTCCTGGCACTAAGGTACGGCCGACATGTCAGTAGTCTCTATGTTGGTACGAGACAAGTCAGAAAACACTATACTGACTTATCTTTTTCATCAAACTTTTGAACATAATCTCATGTCAGAAAGAGAAAAATTAAAATGATATAAACAGTGTTTCAGCATTATAACGTGAAAAAAAAAAGGACTGGCCAAGGTGAGCAGCGACTGGTATCCCATATAACGACTTTAAGTGACTGGAGCGATTAGCCGAACTGTGTGATTACCTGCTGAGACGTGTCTGCTCTGACCTATGGCATGGAGAGGAAGAAACGTCATTTATGAAGTAAGAAAGAAGATCACTCCTTAATGTAAAAAAGCGATAAGATTAGAAGTGGGGTCGGTGTGTATGTGTGTGTGGATGATAAACAAACTCCAACGGTTTGAAAACGTTTATGCTTGTATTTTCATCGTAAAAATGCCGAATTCTCAAATGGAACAAACAAGAACAAAAAAGTAAGAAAATCTAGAATTACGCCTGGAAAACTGCATTCTGAAAGCGAATAGAACTACAACTAAAATGACGGAGCAGAAAACCAGGTATGCGGAGATACGTTCTAATTTTAAATCTGTGTTCGGACTTTGAGAAGCAATTAATTGTTTTAAAAGTTATTAAGTAATTAAAGGTAATTAACATCGTCAAATAACGAGAGCGTCTCAGTTTAAGTCTGGTTAATTGTGTTTTAATCCAATCATGGCGGTGGAGATGAGATGGAAAGGTGTGGTTGATCTTGGAATATTTAGTCCTGACGAGTGGCCTGTAGATACTTGCAGAAACCTTTTTAACTCAATACTGACCACAGACTGGCCAATAGTGATCAACGATTGAGGGCAATGATAATCTTGTGATTAGGTTGTCGTCGCAGCTGATAACCCATTGTTTAATAACTTTACTTCTATTACATTACTTTTACTACTGCTTCTACTACCACCCACCACTTAATTTTTTCTACATAAGTCACCTTTATTATTATGATTACATTACTTTTACTACATAACCCCAGCATATGTATTTAACAGGTATACTTGTTGCTTAATCACCAAACCCAGTATGGTAATGGTTCGGACAATGCACGTAGGACAGCTCTGCTCTTTCTTCATCTGAATGTTTTGCCATCACTTTATTAGGATGATAGTAATAGAGGCTAAATCTCTCCATCTGTCATAAGTTTATTAAGCTGTTAGTAACATGGGCTAAACCTCTCCAGCTGTCCTCAGTTTATTAGGCCGATACTAGTAGAGGCTAAATCTCTCTATTTGTCATCACTTTATTAGGCCGATACTAGTAGAGGCTAAATCTCTCTATTTGTCATCACTTTATTAGACTGATACTAGTAGAGGCTAAATCTCTCTATTTGTCATCACTTTATTAGACGGATACTAGTAGAGGCTAAATATCTCTATTTGTCATCACTTTATTAGACTGATACTAGTAGAGGCTAAATATCTCTGTCACCACTTTATTAGACTGATACTAGTAGAGGCTAAATATCTCTAGCTGTCATCAGTTTATTAGGTTGATAGTCATAGAGGCTAGATCTCTCCAGATGTCATCATTTTATAAGATTGATGGTCATTACATTTTATTATATTACACCGCCATTTTTATAAGTAATTCATTTTCTGATTTCACAAATCTACAGAACAAATTCAGTTTTAATTAATGTCCTCCTTTAAAGCCAAAGAACTCGGTGAACCATATTAAGTTTCCTAAACATCCTGATTTAGTATTTCCACCTACACATTAGGTTATCCCCTTTTAGTTTTCAGGAAACGTTCTTTACGATTTTGACAAATACATCGTAAACAACAATATGGCGTCTTTTGTTTACCTACCTTATAACGGCTATCATACCCTGTCAAGCGGTTACTCTGTATGTTTGCACGCACTCTACACGCTTTTGTATTTATCTTCTTACAAGAAAACACAGGAACAAAAACAATTTTATTGCAATGAAAATGTATTCTTGACAATTGTGCTTGAAATGATAGAAACCCGGCTATGTAAATTCTAACTGAATAATAGAACGGAGGCGTTTTGCTTTTTTGTGTGTGTGTTTGTTTGTGTGTGTGTGTTTATTTGTATGTGTGTGTGTGTGTGTTTGTTTGTTTGTTTATGTGTGTATGTGTGTGTGTGTTTGTGTGTGTGTGTGTTGTGTGTCAATGATAGATAAAAAATGCTGGCGCTAACAATAACAAACTAAACGAAGGCAAACGAGCTTAAAGAAACGAACTACCTAACTACTACGCCCCTCAAACCAACATTTGTATAATTACAGTCAGTAATCATAAGAATTTATATAAATTTTAGTGGATTTTCATTGGTTAGCTGAAATGTTTCATTCAGTAAGCTGAAAGTGTATTTATTCGTTTGACCAATAGTTCCTCTGGCTTCGTTGTATCATTTATTTGGTCAGTGGTTTATTTGGTCGTTAGGTCGATTGATTCGCTTGGTAGTTCATCTTCATTTGTGTATGGTCAGTTTGTCATTTAGTTTGAGTAAAAAGATGTACCACAGAAATATATATATATAAATAAAAACAAACAAGGCCTTTCCTTAGCCTTATTATGATGGCTGGGACAAACAATGGAAAGGATTTAGACAATAACAAAGCACCATCCATTCAGGAGTCACTCATCTCATGTAATTTTATGGTTAGCCTATTATTGAAGTGGTCAGCCCATTATTGAAGTGTTAACCTATTATTGAAGTGGTCAGCCCATTATTGAAGTGTCAGCCCATTATTGAAGTGTTAGCCCATTATTGAAGTGTCAGTCCATTTATTAAAGTGGTCATCTCAGGCAATTTGGAAATGTGGAAGGGTGGGTGTACATGTATACAGAGCTGTGTGTGCGCGCGTGTGTGGACAGCGATGCCTGCGTGTTTAGAAAGTCTTAGGCATGTGAATGTAAAAAAAAAAAATGTCTTGATATTTAATTGCACACGATAATGTACCACAATTATAGAATGCTAAATTACTAGAGTACTTTTTTTGTTGGTCTTTTTCTTGAATGTAAGAATGGAATGACGTAAGAACGGAAGGAGTTAGAATTTGACAGATGTTGCTATCATGGAAGAGGTTATTAGGTCTGTTTAGGTGGCGATGATATTTCCGTCTGTGTCCGTGTCATTTCCGACTACGTCAGTGTTAGTGATGCGATAATTGAGCAGAAAGACTAAGTTCGAATCTGTTTTACACACGTGGCCCGCGAACTAGCTCGCAGTAATGGTTGTGGTCCTTTGCCCAAAGACTAGACATCTTGCTGCTGTAGATAAATACCGGTAAACATAAAACCCATTAAGCATTATGTAAAATCACACGTTCTTAGCCAAAAGTTTACCAAGGAAAGTAATCCAAGCAAGTCACGGTGGTTGATCAGTTTGGTAAAGGTTGTTTCCCTTGAAATTCTAAAAAAATTCAAAAAATAAAATAATTTGTTGCAATTAGTTGCAGATGCATTGCCTCTAGAGCCGCGGTGAAACGAGATATTAAACGAAGTTTGGTTCTACTTTCATCTTCTAGTATAATACTGCATTCACCTCTCGCACTGTAAGGCACACACACACATACACACCCACATAACATACTGTAAGGCACCCACATATACAGTCAAACAAAACACATACACTGTAAGGCACACACATATAGGCCTACACAGCAACACAAAACACATACACACGCACGCAGATACGCTAAATACACACGTACGCACACAAATATGCACATGTGCGCATACACATAACACATACGTAAATACACGACTCTTATTACAGCGCACTGCATGCATGCGGGCACGCACGCGCGCGTATGATTGTGTAAGTGTGTGCGTAATACTTGCACGTTACTTTTTGCCGACAACATTTTAAATTCAGAGGTGGCTTAATCCCCCCAAACTCAACAATGCTGTTACCATCGCTGTCGTCATCATCGCGTTCTTTACTATTGTCATTATTACCATTATTTTATTTTCATCACCACCATCATCATCATCGTCATTGTAATATCGTCATCGCTGCTGTCGTTATCATCGTCGTAGTCAGTGTTGTGAACATAATCATCGTCACTTGCATCAACGTCAACAAATATATGGAAGTAGCATATATCTCCAAGGCGACCAGTCAGTAAAAGAATGAATCAAGTATTATGACGTGGCGAGAATGTTTGCTAACAGGGAGGGAACATGTTGAGACCTCAGAATCTCAGCGGCGGCAGGCCGGGTGTCAAGTACATGTACACGTTGTTGTGTTAGCATTCGTTGACGAATCAGTGACCTCTGTACAGGTCAGACAAGTGCTTAGGTGATTGTTAACACGAGTACTTCAGTTGGGAAACAATTTCCGGTCAGGAAGGCGGACTGCGCGATAATGTAATAGCCTTAAATGGTTATCGTTCTTGGTATTTTTGGTGGTTTTTTTCTTTTTTTTTTCTTTTTAAGTTTTTCTTTTTAACGTTATACTTTTCAAATAGGAATCCTTACTGCAAGATGAATAGAATGCTGTTGTTCGTTTTTGGAACAATTTTTTAGTCAGGACCACTTAGCATACGTATAATGTCTTTGAATACTGATTCTCTTTCATTTTTTGAAAAAAAATCAAACCAGGACCACTAAATAATATACAATGTCCTTAAATTCTGTCGCTTAATTTAGCTGAAGCAAATTTACAATAGCAACACCCCCCAATAACAAACAAACATACAAACAACCATTGAGCTTTGAGAGCAATTTCCAATCAGGTACACTAACTGCAATTTCATCGATGTCCATCGTTCAGTATTAAGAGCTGCAGGTGTGTGTACATTCGTTAGCACGCTATAAAATCTTTGAATGCTGTCACATGATTTGGGAACAATTTGCTGCTTGGACCCCACTGACTACACATGTCGTGTGCTTGTCGTTGCATGTCAGTCACATGGCGAGCAATTTACAACCGAGAACAGAAGCAAGCCTGAATTATAGCCAAAGGCCGTGAGCCGTAGAATTTGTTTCTGATGAATCTGGCATCCATGACGTGTCAAGCTTGTCGCCTTATTTTTTCTCTAAGTCGCTTGCAGGAAAACAATGTGTTGTTTTGTTTGCTTTTTCCTCGGACACATGATGAGGTGAGTAAATAGGAACCATTGTCCACAAACTGGAACAAGCAGACTAGAGAAAGCTTTTAATAATTAAATGAAAATAAATAAAGGAATTTATATTTTACAAGATCAAATAACCTTCATTCATTTGCTCTTTCTCTCTCTTTCTCATACACACACACACACACACACACACACACACACACACACACACACACACACACACACACACACACACACTCACTTTCTCTCTCTCTCTCACTTGTGCACAAATACACTATCTATCTGTCTATGAATCTATCTAACGTCACAAAATCAATACATATTATCTCTAATATTGCAGGATATAACAATGTGTCAATAATGAGAAAAGACTAGCATGCTCCTGATAAAAGTCTATTATGATACCATCCTATTGAAAAGCTTGTAGAGCCAGCTCTTGTTCACCTAGCAGAAACAATTTTCTCCCTTAACAGAACCGAAGTGGAACAGTAATTACTGACCTGACATATGAATATAGTTAGAAATTACTTAAGGTCAGGAGTCTAACTTTAAGAAAAAAAAAAAACGCAACCTATTGGAAAACCCATTCATTCAGACACCTGGTGATCGATACCCAGACACTTCCTCATTTAATCTGTCTCCTGCTTCCTTACCAAAATCAATCCAACCCTCTCTCCCCACTCCCCTCTCCATTTCTGGATATCCCAAGCTGATGCCTATCATCCAATAACTCGCTCCTTGCTGCCTCATCCCTCTGCTAATGAACCCATTTCTATCCATCTAGCCAATTCCCACACTTCATTTAATTAATCACATTCATTGATTCATCCTTCTTCAGAAGCTGGCCATCTTATGCGAGGATATCTGTTTTGTATTTGGCCGTTTACATAATCAAGTCTTAATAATATATTGTACCTACTAGTCCATCAGCACCCCTTATCCAACCAAAAGTGACGGTTGACATAAAATACATGCACGCGAACATTTACTCTATATTACGAGCATATTTATACTGCTTTGCCCGGGTAAAACAACAACAACAACTGGGTTTTTAATAGCTTTCGTCAATTAAAAGATAAATAAGAAGTGTTTAATGAGGTTTGTATAAATATACACAAATCCATCATTGAAACTAATCCGTTGATATGTATGTTTGCGTGAAACGTAGGCCTCAAAACTCTTCATTTATTTGACTAACACGTAAGTGATGTGTTGAATAAATATCGTGTTTGTTTGATTCCCTTTTTATTATTCAGTCTGACGTCATCTCGGTGACGACGAGTTTGGGAAATATTGCTTCTTTTTCTTTCAGTTTGACGTCATCTCGGTGACGACGAGTTTGGGAAATATTTCTCTTTTTTTTCTTTCAGTCCGAAGCGCACATGACAGACACTGGTAGTTTTATTGTGTTGCGTAAATATATCGTACTCAGACTAAGGGTGAAATGTCCTTCACAAAAAGTCCACGTGCGATAAGTCCAGCTATCCAACACCTCTCCCCTTCACCTCCATAAATATGTTGTCCTGTGGGCGGTGCTATTTTGGCACTGAATGATCATCCGGGCGATACAGTGAAATGTCCTTTACGACATGTCCACGTGCGAAATATCCAGAAATCGCCTGCTTTTTTTTTTTTTACACTGAGCATCAGCAGATCTTCCAAGGGGACATAACTGCGTAAAATGAAAAACATTCTTCTTGAATTGTCTTTCTTTGGGTGAAAAATTTGTTATCTTGGGGGTTGAGGAGTCTAAATTCCCAGTTCCGGTTTTTTAGCAAGTCCAAAAGCTTCCTGTCACCAAGACGAATCCATTGATATATGATATACTGGACTTAAGATGATAACTTTTAGGTTTTATAGCGGAGAAACATATAAACAAACACACACATTCAGTTATATATATAGTTAGGTTAAAGTATGTTTACAAAAATAATAATTAATAGGCAATAAAGTATCAGTCTGAATTTTAGAAGTCATCAAGTGAAATGAATGACATGGAAAGTTGTAAAGCGTTTATACGGAGTGTTTAATCGTGTGTTTATATGGAGTGTTTAATCGTGCGTTTATATGGAGTGATTACGAATGTGTTTATATGGAATGTTTATATGGAGCATTTATGCGTGTGTTGATTTTGAATGTTCATCTGGAGTTTCGTGTGTTTATGTGGAGCGATTACGCATGTGTTTATATAGAATATTTATATGGAGCATTTATACGGTGTGGAGTGTTTACATGAAGCAAGTATGCTAAATCCGTCCATTAATCTTATGTTTAGCGAGCCCCTCTTACACCCACTTTCTTCTCCGACATAAGTTTGTCAATATGTGTTAGAAGGTCAATAAATTTAATAATACATTTATTAAATCAACAATCAAATATACCTATGACAAATACAATGAAAACAACAACTCGACATCAATATTTCCATGAAACCACATTCCAATAATTTTAATATCAGTTTTATATCCTAAAAGACAATTCAACAATTTAGTGTCAATACAAATCACAGAATAGTTCTTATCAGGGAACAGAAATGGAGTTATTAGAGTTTGTACATAACCTGATTCAGGCACTGTATCAATAGTCTTTTGCGTGCTTTTTTTTGTAACAAAGCCACAAGTTTATAGTTCAGGTATTACTGTCAATTTCATGTCATTTCCTCCTCACATTGTAGAACACTGATTCGCTGCTATTCTCTCAAGGCTATCCTGGCGGGATAGGTATAGTCTGTAGAGACTCAAACACTCGGAATAGGAAGTCTATAGAAAGGGCTGTAGAGACTCAAACACTCGGAATAGGAAGTCTATAGAAAGGGAAGTCTGTAGAGACTCAAACACTCGGAATAGGAAGTCTATAGAAAGGGAAATCTGTAGAGACTCAAACACTCGGAATAGGAAGTCTATAGAAAGGGAAATCTGTAGAGACTCAAACACTCTGAATAGGAAGTCTATAGAAAGGGAAGTCTGTAGAGACTCAAACACTCGGAATAGGAAGTCTATAGAAAGGGAAGTCTGTAGAGACTCAAACACTCGGAATAGGAAGTCTATAGAAAGGGAAGTCTGTAGAGACTCAAACACTCGGAATAGGAAGTCTATAGAAAGGGAAGTCTCCCGAGGATCAGTATAATAAGTCTGAGAGATTTAGAAAGGGAAGTCTGTAAGGATCAGTATAGAAAGTCTTCGAGACTCAGCTTAGGAAATCTGTAGATTCCGTATAGGAAGTCTGTACAGTTTAATAAATCTTAGAGACTCGGTATAGGAAATCTATATAGACTCGGTATAGGAAATCTATGATGTCTCTAGAGATTTAGTATAGGATGTAGTCTGTAGAGACTCAGTACGTGAAGTAATTGAAGTCTCTAGAGTCTAGAGCATAAGTTCTCAACCTTTATTGCCCTTTTCACCATTCCCCCCCCCCCCCCTTCCTAAATTTTCTGACTCAACAGGTGCATTTCAAATAATATGCAGTTTGAGTCTGTGGTCCAAATCCCCTCTGAAACCCTAAAATCCCCAAATCCCCCCCCCCCCCCACACACACACACGTTTGAGAACCCCTGCTGTAGAGATTTACCTATTACATTATGTACAAGATCCATGCTTCTTGAGAATTAATGTATGTCATCACACAGACAGGTGTTTTATTTGGTTCGTTTATGAAACATTCGGCTGGTTGATTATTTGGCTTGGCTTGTAGTTTTGGATGGTTTACTATGGTTGTTTTTGTATTTTGAGAGGCTTGGTAACAGTATGGTTAAGCACTAGTGTCACTTGTTGGTCACAGGTTTAAACCTTGCCCTGGACATCTTGGTAATCTTTTCTCACACCTCAACAACGCCCTAGTTCAAGAATGCTTAATTTTGCGGCGGCCCTGAATTATTAGTGTTGGAGCCCCGTCATGCACTAAAATCAAATAAGTACCTCCATTGTTGATTAATAGCTACGTCTAATGAATATCTCTTTCATTTTGTAAGCTTTCCTTTTTCTTATTATAGTCATTTTTTTTTTCTTTCTTTCAAATTCGAGCGCTATGCCATGCCTTGCTTTTGCTTGTACATACTTCAATAAATCCACTCGCGTGCACGCAATCACTACTACACGCACAAATCAACCTACTTAACAAACATTGAGTTTAGATCCAGTGTTTTTAGCGTCGGTCGGTGTTGGTTGTTAGGAGGCAATCGCCCCATATTTCGCACAAGAGCTAAAGTTCTACACACACGTAAATAAATCTTTCCTTCCCATCCCCTCCTCAAACTAGCTTCTTTACCCCGCCCTAAACAATTTTTATAGACACCAGCTAACAGTCGGCTAACGATTTGCAGACTCTGTTAGCCTTTCTAGACCTACTCAAATGAGCCGAGTGGCGGGTCGACGCCCTACCTGGAGAAAAAAGGCAATCTTGTACCATTTCCGCGCGAGGAGAAATGAACAAAAAGCCACATGGGAAATCGATACGACTGATTTATTCCTTCAGTGCATCACACTAAAACAGCTGAATTCGCGCGTCTCAGAAATGAAGTAATGAAATTGATTTCAGTTCTTTTAGAAAGAGTCCATACGGAATGTTGCCAGTAGGATTCCCCTGTTTCTGAATACACTCTGTCGTGAGAGGAGTTTGGAGCGATGCTACCAAGATGAATCCGATGGAAAGCCAAGCCTTCAGTAATTGATGACGCAACAGATACAGAACGAGATACGTTGTTTTCTTCCACTAAGTGGAGGCGCGAGTCGTTCAGTATCTGTATGCAATTTTAAGCATGCAGTCCCTCTCGGCCCTTCTCGTCTCATCCAATCGATAGGACGAGAGCCAAGATCTATTTTACCGTGGCTATAATTCATTCTTTTTCCTGGATGAAATCGTGGAAAAAAAAGGTTGATTGCAAATCCTTCATCAGAAAAGAGTATAAGGGTGAAATTGAAAGACTGAACAGCGCGCGAGCGGCTGTGGTGGAGGGGATTAGGGGATGGGGTGGGGTGAATAACTGGAAAAGTTCAGTATAAGATCTTCAAGCAGGTGAATGAGATTTTACGGTTCTATGATTGTGTGTCTGTGTATGCTTAAGTATACTCGTCCATGTCTGTTAGTATGTATGTGCTGTATGTATGCATGAACATATCTATCTATCTATCTATCTATCTATCTATCTATCTATCTATCTATCTATCTATCTATCTATCTATCTATCTATCTATCCATCTATCTATCTATCTATCTATCTATCTATCTATCTATCTATCTATCTATCCATCTATCTATCTATCTATCCATCTATCTATCTATCTATCTATCTGTGATAATTTCGTGGGGTTATATAACCTTCCCTCAAGGTTCTATGAATAATTAATTTACAAATATTAATTATTGTAACCCACACTTCAACCGGGTCTTGTCTTTTGCAGTCTGGGAGACTGAGTCAAGCCCTAGAATCTACAATTAAGCTAATTGTTTCCCTTTTCTAGGTATTACTCGTCCAGAGTGAAAATGCAATCCTGTTAATTCGTATTAATTATGGTATTATAGCAATTTCTCTCTCGCCCGCACACATTCCCGCCATTTGAGGGATCCTGACTGACTTTTATGACCTACATATGAAGCCATTATCCCATAAATCGCAACAACATTAATACCTTTCGATTGGTTACAATGTTTTTCTTTCAGTTTTTTGCTTCCCCACAATTCATTTTGAAAAAGACATCTGGAGTTGAAATGACGTCATTTGACGTTAAAGTTTGCCGAAACAGCCGTCTCAAAGAGTCCATCAATGATAATCGCCGTCCGTGACCTTCGCTGTGGCCTTCGAGATGACCTTCGTCGCGAGACTAAAGTAATACTGAGCGCGTGCTTGCATCAAAAACTTCATGCCGAGATTCCGATAGATAAAGGTTATATTACGTTTCCTCACTTCCCAATCTACTCTTCTCCCACCACCACCACCCACTCTCCCCCCCCCCACACACACACACTGACCCCAATCTGGCAATATATATTTATCTATTGTAGACGCTTACGTCATATTGCGCAGTATGCAAACAGTCTGTGTCGCGAAGACTCGAAATGATACTTAAATGTTGGTCGTATTTGAATGGAATTAACAGGGAAATTCGTCATTAATCCTGGGATGACGTTCAGCGATGCTCTCCCCTTTGTCAGGAGTTCGTTCACGCCACTGAGTCGTGCTTGGAGCCGGCTGGACATTTATTACAGATTGTAAGGAGGAATAACCTTCTCCACCTTTCCCGGGATTAGCGTGAAATTATAAATATCATCACTTTACAGGGAGATTTAAAAAAATAATAAACGGAGGGAAAGATCATGCCAAGTGACGCCTCAAGTGTTCGCTAGTGTAAGATACTGAGTCCTCTTGCTGATTCCTCTTACTGAGTCCTCTTGCTGATTCCTCTTGCTGATTCCTCTCGATTGTTGTGGTTTTCGGAACATCAGTGAACAAAATTGGCTGAGTTGTAAACAACTACGGTCGCGCACTTTCTATCATGCACTTTTACTCAAAGAGCGTGCAAATTAAAAAAATAAACTGAATAGTTGTCTTATTAGAAATCTAAAATGTGTAATCATTAAAAAAAAAAAGAAAAAAGAAAGAAGTCTTTTTTAATTAAATGGGAAAATGTTACAGTGTTATTTTTTTAAAAAAACAACAGCATCATTCATATTTGTCGGATGTATTAAATCGTTTACTCAATTCCAAATATATCCATTCACTAAGCATACATTTGAACAGATTGTTAGATCGAACAAATGAACGAAGAGTCAGAACACACAACACACACACACACACACACACACACACACACACACACACACACAATATAACACACAACACAACACACACACACACAACACAACACACAACACACACACACACACACACACACACACACACACACACACACACACACACACACACACACACACACACACGGTCCCTTTTTTGTCTGACTGAGGCCATCTGACTCTACATAGTTTAATCTGAAGTGATTTACTGGTAGTTAATTTTGACGGATTATGTACTGTAAATTGCTAAGTTCGTTCCCAATTATTTCTGTATTGAGCGGATCTACCCAAGGGAGGCAACATCTTGCCCTTCGCTAAATTTAATTAAAACGGGAATTGCAGGCTCTAATGTGCATACTGATGATAAGGAGACGTCTATTTTAAACTTGAATAGATTTATATGATTGTGCTTTGAGGGGGGGGGGGCAGGTATTATTGCAAACAGCCGTCTAAAAGTAAGGTGGGATAAATGGAATGGGCAACAATGAATATAACTGGTGACAATATCTATAATGGGTGACTGAATTATATTAATTTGCGAAAACAAAGTAAAGGAGGAAGGAGTGAGTTAGGTGTATTTCATCCAGATAAAAATCTAGTTAGGCCTAGGTGGACAGACGTATGGATGGAGGTAAGGTCAGATAGATAGATAGATAAATAGATAAATAGATAGATAGACAGATAGACAGACAGATAGAGAGACAGATAGATAGATAGATGTACATATTACTTACGCACACACAGAAAGATTGACTCACTGATTGATTATATAACTGAATGAATGTCATTATTACAAGTATACACTTACTGGAAGGAGTGATATAAGGGTTAATGGATAAATGAATATATTATTTTAATTGAGCAATATTCACTGATTTCAAAAGAACAAATAAATATTTCCCTCTATTTCAAATTTTCTCCGAGTTATAGTCAATGTGCCTGCCCTGCGACTGTTTAGCGGCACCACCCACAAACATCAAAATGCATAAAATAATAAAAATTTAAAAGAAATCTGCTTTAATTCTGCGTTTTAGTTTTTGAATGTGAAGTGGAAATTGATTGGGCGAGAATTAGTACTCGTTTGAGGACTACTAAAGGGTGTACCCTACCCGTATTCTCCCCCCATCACCACCACCACACAAACAACACACACACGTAAAATGAAAATGGAACACTGCAAACTCAAAAAGATGACGTCGAAACAAGTAAGAGGACTTTAGAATGGTCACGTGGCCGCTGTTGTGTAACATATCTAATACATAACGCTAAAAATGTCTTCGTTGTGTATTAGTAACATTTCCATTGTGCGTTTGTTGGGTGTTAGTAACATTTCCATTGTGCGTTCTTTATGTGTTAGTAACATTTCCATTGTGCGTTCTTTATGTGTTAGTAACATTTCCATTGTGCGTTCTTTATGTGTTAGTAACATTTCCATTGTGCGTTCTTTTTGTGTTAGTAACATTTCCATTGTGCGTTCTTTATGTGTTAGTAACATTTCCATTGTGCGTTCTTTATGTGTTAGTAACATTTCCATTGTGCGTTCTTTATGTGTTAGTAACATTTCCATTGTGCGTTCTTTATGTGTCCGTTTCATTCATGGCGAGGGAAATGAGCGAAGAATGTGACATTTTGCTTTGGAGGGTCGTTTACCCAGGGGACGGACACACGGGAATCAGGATCCACCACCACCGGCTTCCGTGGGGGTCCCTTCTGTCCACGATTATGAGGGATTATTAATAGAATTCACGGCCTGAAGCGAAAGTTGAGTAGTTTCCCCCACGACTGGCGGATATTCGAGTGTCAGGCATTGCCAAAGAGTTCGTCTTCGGACATGCTAAAAATATTATATCATTTGATTTTTGTATTTAATTTAAAATGTTCTCTTCATTAAAGCAACACCGAACGTTTCCGCTTTTTACTTAATAACCAGTGATTGCTTATCTATTGTCGATGTTTACCTGTCCATTGTGAAGAACTCCATTAAAGTACTTACTCATGATTTAATGAATTTTGAACTTTAATACGTAGCAATTAAGTACTTCTTGAAATAAAATAAATTATCTTTATTTTCCACACCAGAGTTTTCTTCTCATCACGTTCTCTCACTCATACACATAGAGATGAAACACCTTCCAATCACTCATGAATTCTCTCTCTCCATCTCATATACAATACTATATTAACACACCCAATCTCTCTCTCTCTCTCTCTCTCTCTCTCCATCTTATACACACAACACTATACTAATACACATAATCTCTCTCAATTTCTCCATCTCAGACACAATACTATAATAATACACACACACAAACACACACACACACTCTCTCTCTCTCTCTCTCTCTCTCTCTCTCTCTCCATCTCATATACAATACTATACTAAGACGCCCAACGCCCAATCTCTCTCTCCATCTCAGACACACAATACTATAATACACCCAATCTCTCTCTCTCTCTCTCTCTCTCTCTCCATCTTAGACACACAATACTATCTTTCGCTCTCACACATACACAAACACGCAATCTCTCTCATTCATGCACACATTCTACATCTCACACACGCACACACGCACTAACTCGTGTTCTGATTCTCACTCTTTTTTTATCGTTATTTTTTTGTTTTCTAGGTCTGTTTGTCCCTCTCTTTGACTTGTTTATCAAACTTACCGATGCAACAGCGCTCAAATAGGAACACAGGTTTTTGTTGTAGTATTTTTTGCACGGCTAACATTTCATTCTCCACTCCCCGCACCCCACACCCCACAACTCCTCATACAAATTAATCATCCGAGTGCATTGCCTTAAAATGTGTGCATTGACAAGTCCATTCACATCTCTCGTGCAGACACTCACAGCTCTTACCCACCTCGAGGCTTTCGTGACAACAGTTTGGGGTTTTAATGTGGGAGGTAAAAAAGGAACTATTTGCTCTGTCTAGTTCAGACAAAAGTTTGTTCCAACGAGAATATTACCACGGTGTTTGGGAGCCATTCATTTCTGGAGCGCCATAGGGAGACGAGCATCCCAGAGTAATAGAAAACCCTTGAAAGAAACAAGGGGAGGGAACCGAGCCTCCAGAGAAAAAAGAATCTCGCTAATGCTCTTTCTCAACAATTTGCATATCCCTTGAAGCGTGTGAGCAAAATTAATAAAAGCTATAATTTGATCAGAAAGAGGCACCAGCCAGGGCTGGTTCTGAAGTCGCAGCATCGCTGCGCAGAAATCCGTGCTGCTGTTTAACCCTTACAGCACTAGAATTATCAAGTGCTCTTCATTCCATTTTAGTTGGCTTTTGGTTGGTTAAAACCAGAACAGATATCACTAAACAAAGTGATAGTTTGTCTCCCCTTGAACACGATGACATTTATCATCAGTACCAGGATTCTGATGGAGTACAATACTCATCCATTGCACTGAAGGGTTAAATTATATTTTGATTATTATTAATAATTAATTATCACATCACATGACTATCTCTGCTTTCGTGTCTGTCTCGGTCACAGGTTATTTTGAAACAACGAGAGGGTCTCTTTAATTATGAGAATATTATCATCTCTACAGGTCTACATGCCTTTGATAAATAATTAATACACACCTCTCAACTTGCCAGCGACGGACTGAAAGAGTAACCTCCCTTACTCTCCCCAGAGTAATCCCCAGTATTGCAAATGAACACTACAGAATAACTCTGACCTGGCAAATGTCTAGAGTAGTGGACACCCTCTGAAAAAAGTCTACACCCATCATCCTAATTATTACACTTCCCACACTATTCCTAACCTTTTAAACCTAGTTATAAAACACAAGGTCGAGAGTGTTGATAAACAAGAAATAGAATTTATTAACAATATAATTAACCATACACTATAACAGCAATTCAACACTGATCAAATACAAATAATAACATATACAATGAAGACATCCAGAAATGCACAACAAATATATAGATACACTGACAGTCCAAAGTAGTTTCAGGCCTGAAAAAGACT
>CM054177.1:12211063-12258563 GCA_028829895.1 Sinotaia quadrata | reverse complement strand
CACCATCCATGTAGAGCGGTATACATTTTACGTTTATAAATATTACATACATATATATTACTCAGATCAACCAACACTCTCATATAGACTGGATGTACAACTGAGATTTACAAGCAGTACCCATGACAATCGGATTGTCAACTCGTGTCTACAACCAATATTCGTGCAGATCGATGTATAACTCAGATCTACAACTAAACTCAAAAAGACCTTATATACAACTCCGATCTACAATCTAGACTCAAGTAGATCGTATATATAATACTCAGGTCTACACCCTGCACTCATGTAAACCTTATGCACAACTCAGATCTGCAACCAGCATCCATACAGATTAAATGTACAACTCGGATCGATATTAACAACCAGTTTCAGCCAAATGTGCAACTAAAATGTACAACCAGTACCCTTGGAGACCGGATGTACAACTCAGGCCTACAACCAACACCCATACAGACTGGATATACAGCTCAGGCCTACAACCAACACCCATACAGACTGGATATACAGCTTAGGCCTACAACCAACACCCATACAGATTGGATTTACAGCTCAGGCCTACAACCAACACCCACACAGACTGGATATACAGCTCAGGTCTATAACCTGCACGCATGCAGACTGGATATACAACTCAGGCCTACAACCAACACCCATACAGACTGGATATACAGCTCAGGCCTATAACCTGCACGCATGCAGACTGGATATACAGCTCATGCCTTTAACCTGCACGCATGCTGACTGGACGAACAGCTTAATTCTATAACCACAACCATGCTCTTGCATTTGTATAAATACAATAGACTCATACAAAGAGTATTTTCTTAACCCCTCGTTTACTTCTCAGATGTACATTATAATATTGTAAACAATTATGATTTTAAAATAGCATTGCTAAATTAAAAATAAAACAATTTTTTAAAATTTCAAATTAAGAATTTTAACTAAATGTAGACTCTAACAGCTGTTAGAAAACTCTCTACTATCTAAAATATGAGTATCTTATAATTTCGCACGAATTAGCAAAGCATACCTCTTTAGTAATTATAAATTATAGGCCCACTCGTCTCAACATTCATCATGGTCCGGCGCTGTTTATGCTCTCACTCGTGTCCACACTCCTATAATAATTCTAGACCCTCACTCTCACAAAAAAGATTGATCACGGGCCCACACTGCTTGGATCTTCACCATTTACAGGTCAAACAATTGCTATTCATCTCGGCAGCCATTTTGTATAGACATACATTCTTGTAGACGAGATTAAGCTATTTGTAATTAAGTAGAATCTAGATGAATATTTACTTTGCTTCTTTAAAAAAATATATTATACACTTACTAGGTTCCACTTTAATATAAAACATTTATTATATTTAGCAAGCCACTCGCCTTTATTATTTTACCGTCTTGGTTTGCAATACTTGTGTTTTAGTGCAGTTTAAAAGCACACTTTTTCAGGCATTTGGTGGAATACATATGTGTACCTTGAAAAATGTATTATATATTTTTTTAAAGTTTGTTTTCACGACATTTTTTTTTTAAAGATCAGAATGAGTGGTGAAGAAATTATTTACTCCTCACGGTCTAGAAGGCTAGGGCCCTAAATCTTTTGTTAACGATGCCCCTCGCTGTCCCGGCGTGGCATTACAGTTTGCTCTTAAGTGCATTCGTTCTCTTACCTAATGCACCCCCATTTTGAGGAAAGACATTGCTTTATCAATACAGCTTGCCCATGAAAGGCTGTCGGAAGTGAAACCAACACAGTCACGTGGCCCATTTTGGTGTCCATGGGAACAGGACTGAAATATAAACCATGATCCCTTTAAAGGCCCAATGGCTCCCCGTTTGTTCACATTACGCTTTAACGTGGATCATGGCGGCAGTTAGATGACGGAAATAATTAATTTACTAAACGTTGATAAATGAACACCTTTGGATAACAAAATAATTTTAAATTTCTTGGATGTGGAACAAAACACGGTTATCACTATAAATAAAATGCACAGAACAGTAATTTTCGTACGATCTCACAAAGTCAGAAAAAGGCCGAAGCTATTTATATCACTGTCAACAATATCGACCAATGATAAGTGCGACATGTTATTTAAACAAGCACGAGAGGGTCTCTTAAGTTATGAGAATATCATTATCATACGCCATATTACGATAAATCAAAAATGCACACCTCTCAATTCTCCTTCTCCTTCCTGTGTTAACCCTCGAGTTACAGGTAGACACAACAGGTCAGCACTGACCTGGCAAGTCCCAACAACCAGCAATGTGATACGTTTGAGATTTAATGTCTGACTTATTCATTATTACATGCCAGCCACCCCACGCCTCTGTTGCTTGAAATCTCCCTCTCTTAAGTTACTCAGAGAGAATGGGTGTTTAACAAAGAAGAAATATTACATTTTATTAACACCTACACATTACACACCAATTCAACATTGATCAAACACAAGTAATGACATACACAACAAATACACACTACCCGCAGTCTCTTACATGGAAGCTCAAACAGACAGTTCATACTCTAGTGTATAGGCATGGGAATGTTCTCTAAGCTGCTTAAATTCATGGTCTGTTTTGGTGAGATTAATTTATTTATTGAACAATAATAAATTAATTTTATTACTCGGATGAGTTTGCATTTGTTGGTGTTACAAGTATTTTTTTTAAAGTAAACAAAAAGAAAATTGTCAGTAATACTTCGACCTAATACATTCTCCAGCAAATGAAGTGACATGTTTTAAGTTGACCGGCGACGGTTGGGATTATAGGCGAGACCAGAACAGTGCCAAATTTTCAGTGGGAGAAATTAGCCAAAGTTAATCGTGCCAGAAGTTCATCAGCAAAGATGGAATCTAAATGAGAATCTTGACTTTTGCGACATTTTCAAAAGTACGCTTTATTCAGATCAGGAAAGGAAAGGAGAGTGCTTATTCAACTGTAAAGGGTTACTGACACAACAGAAGAAACGGAGAGGACCCTAAGGGGTTAAACTGTTATATTATGCAAGGGTTAGACTGATTTATTATGCAAGACTTTCTCAGCATTTCTAGATGCGAAACACTATCCGCTGAATATCTAGTGAAAATTATTTGTTGGCAATGAAGATGAAATTTTATTTTTTTATTTTCTTTTTATCAGCAAAAGAACTTTTTTCGGCCAGTACTGTGTGCTAATTACATTTTCGTCAGTAAAGTAGGGAAGAGGTTCAGTTGTTTATTATATTCCACTTAATTGCTCAATATAGTGTGCATATGTATGCATGTGTGTATGTATGTGCATGCGTGTGTGTGTGTGTGTGCATGTGTGTGTGTGTGTGTGTGTGTGTGTGTGCGCGCGCGCGCGCCGACATCTTATACTAAATATAAGGACTTTAAGATAGTCTCAGTGCATACTAATCCGGAGTGCTTATCACACACACACACACACACACACACACACACACACACACACACACACACACACACACACACACCACACACACCACACACACACTCTCTCTCTTAACTACGTCATTAGGTAAGTAAGCGATGACTGAATGTATCGAGTGGTCACGTCATTGGCGCTACAGAATAGACCTTACGTTTAGATCAGTGATCCTTTCTCTTTGGAAAACCGGACTCAAGTCAAAGGCGGCTGTCATGGCTGATTGAGAGAATGTCATTGGTTTCAGTCCAAAGTACAAATAATCGAAAACAACAACAGCAAAAATCTCTTGCTGGTTTGAGTAAAACTTATGAACTTTCTTTTTAAAACAGATTTTGTTTTATTAGTGTGACACTTATTTTTTCCCAGCAATAATTATTCGTGGTATGCAAACTCTCGCCGTAGTTTAAATGGACTTTTTACAGCCATCTACTACTTCTTTTCGTTACTGATATTTTCATCAAAGCATTTGTTTTGGATTGTTTTGTATTTAAGATAGAAAGTTTTGATAATAATTAAGCTTAGGGAAACAATACCATGTTTTTATTTTTCAATTATTATATGGGCGTTTCATGCGACGTAGAAAATGTCCACTGTTTGTGTGAAGATTGACGCAGGCGTGAGGGGTTAGAAATAGATGGAATAAATTAAATTAATATTACAAACCCTTACGTGGCGGACCACACTCGCCTCGCCCCACTCCAGTATTGTCTGGCGTTGGGTAGTTTTGGAAACTGAATCACTAATTAACAAATGGCTGGTCCCAAACTGACACAAAGAGACGACACTGACAATTATAAAGATTTTATGGCAGAATAGTTTCTTGGATTTGCCCAATGTGCTTGTCCGTTGGCGAGCGTGTTAGCCGGAGACCGCGTGACGAATGCCTGAGGAGATTGCTGACGTCAACTTGGTCAAGGATGGAAATTAGCGGTGGTAACAAGGGAGCAGATTATGAGGGCCCGTGGCCTTCCTGTTGCTTGATGTGGCCTTCCTGTTGCTTGATGTGGCCTTCCTGTTGCTTGATATGGCCTTCCTGTTGCTTGATGTGGCCTTCCTGTTGCTTGATGTGGCCTTCCTGTTGCTTGATGTGGCCTTCCTGTTGCTTGATGTGGCCTTCCTGTTGCTTGATGTGGCCTTCCTGTTGCTTGATGTGGCCTTCCTGTTGCTTGATGTGGCCTTCCTGTTGCTTGATGTGGCTGCGTAATTGGTGCACCGGGTGCTTGGGGTGCCCGATTTTTGGAGCACAGGGTGCCGATTCTGTATTAGGGTTAAACTCCGTTTCCTATTAATCATGTGGAACTATTTATCATGCTTGAACAACATGTGATGTTTACAATAGCTGCATAAAAGAAAGGATAGAAAAGAATAGATTCTATCAGATATATACACATTTACAAACATTACTATCGCTACTAGATTTACACTTAAGTTAAACCTGATTGACTTTTCTCCGCAAGGGCCTTTTTAACCAGTTTCGGATCTGGGAGAGTTTTCTAGCGGTCTTTCTTGGATGGCTGCAGGAATGACTAATGGGCTCTAGCAATTTTTGGCACGTAGTGTATGTATGCACGCGCAGGCCCGTCCAATCAGTTGACCTATCACCTGGTCAGTCGGCTTAATATTCTGCCATTTATTACAACTTCGCCCACATTGGCTGGCCCAGATATATAATCGCTGGGCTTTGCTCCAAGTCTACTCCCAGCGCGAAAGCGGCGGAAGCCGGAAGCGTCCCCTACATTCAATCATAAAAACCAAGTCTACTAGCGAAATCGGCCCAGACAGGAAGCTGCCATCACCCCCCCCCAAAAAAAAAAAATCTATGCTAGCGACGGGCTAGCGTCAAAAGCGTTTCTAGACGAATTTACTAGATTTGCTCCCTAGGAGTAAATTGTGAGAAGGCCCCCTCCTGCCACAAATACAACGTATTAACCCATTAATCACACCGTCAGTTAATTTTGACTGTTGTTCGTTAAATCAACATGGATTCGTTTGTTACAAATTTTTAAGCCTCGTAAAATTGTCAAATGTCATTATCTTTGTCCTTATCTGTATTACGCTGTTTTATCAATCTTTAACTTTGTAGATCTGTAACGTCATCTTGAGGCGTCGACATGTGACGCCCTGAGGCAAGCTACTGGTCGGCCTATTTCTATCTGGTGCATTACAGTGTGAGATGCAGACTATTGACGGTACCCCTGTGGAGCTACAATGTTGGACGCAGTTTTCTTGAGTTTGCATAATTATGTATGTGAGTGCATGAGTGAGAGAATTCTTCAATGTATCAGTGTATGAATTATTTTCTATTTTTATAATTAATTATTGCTCCCATGCCTTTTCTATTTTAAAATAACTAATATTGTGCATTTACCTACTTTAATAACACTACCTTTCTTGTTGTAAAAGTTTTCACCCTTTATTTTCCGCCTAAGTCAGATTAAAAGCTAATTGGTGGAACATTGTAAGGGCAGATAATCTGTGCACTGCTTCATGTGTAGCGATCAAAGAATACATTAGTTTGATGGCTGTAAAGGGTAGATAATATGCAAAGATTGGTGCGTGATCTGATGAATGTATTTGTTCTCACTGAAGCCGGCTGTGTTCAGTGAACCAGTCAATAGGATCCACCATGAAACATTAAGGTGAACGTGATTTGACCTAGTTTAGTGGTTGCTTTTTATATCGCTCTTCATCAGATTGTAACATGTTTTGGTCTAATTCTAACCTAATGCAACATTGTAACAAATTGATTGTCTGCAGACTGGTTGAACCCTTTCTGATTTTATTGACTTTAATCAAAGAAACATTTTTAGGATTTAACATGATATTTGAAATTGATACATTTTGATTATAAGACATATTATTCATTAGTGAGTGAGAGCTTTTTTTTTTTATGACTGTATGCATTTGTTGATGATAATTGTGATACTACTGAGCAAGACTTCATACAGTTTTGCTAATAAATTGTCTATCTGGGAAGACAGAGCAAGACTTCATACAGTTTTGCTAATAAATTGTCTATCTGGGAAGACAGAGCGCACTTTGTCAAGGGGTTGAACAAAAAATTGCAAGGGGGTGGGGGAATAAGTACAATAATTATCTTCTTTCCCCTGCTATTGATTTAAATTTCCAGTTTACAAACAGTCTGTCTAACAGTCATCAGAGATTCCCACTCTCGCGTCTATAATTGGCAAGGTGAACAGCATCGCCTTCAGTCTTCAATAAATGTCCAGGAAATCAGAATTCTGAGGCACTTGATGTAACTAAGTTAGTCACAGCTTGAATTCAATCAAGTGCGCACGCCCGTTTGAAATTCGTGGCACAAGATAAAGGCTGACAAGGGGATGCTACAGTTCGGAGCAGCGGCCTTGCATAGTTGCAGCAAGAACCTAGCCCCTCGCTTCCCATCAACAATGCCGATGTAACCGTGTCCATGCTGGTGGGGGGCAACATTGTCTTGAACACGCCTCGAATTCGTCAGTCTGTATTGCACCTCGCTGGAATCCCTTCCCTTCCCTTATGAAGATAATTACTTTATGGTAAAATTCTCAGCTGGCACTGTTTGTATTTTCCCCTCTCTCGTTTAAATGCTTCTTTAATGCGCACATAGGGGGAAAAAATCTACAGCATAGCATCAATGAACTATTATTATGAAGACAATGTGATTTATTGTATGAGAATTAATAACTGATCATTTGTATATGGGTATGTGAGTATGTGATTATGTGTGCGTGTGTATAGCAAGTTTGTTGTTTCCACGTTGATTAAGCTGTGTGTGCGCGCGTGCGTATATATGTGTGTTTGATGCATTTCAGACGGATTGGCTGTGTTTGTATATGTGCATTTCATGCTGGATTGACTGTGTTTGTATGTGTGCATTTCAAGCTGGATTGACTGTGTTTGAGAGTGTGTATGCATTTTACGCTGGAGTGTCTCTCTCTGTTTGTGTGTATGCATTTCACGCTGGAGTGTCTCTCTGTTTGTGTGTATGCATTTCACGCTGCAGTGTCTCTGTGTGTTTGTTTAATATGTATTTTAATTTGGAGTATCTCTCTTTGTGTGTGTATGCATTCCACAATGGACTGTCTCTGTGTGAGCGAGTACGCACTTCAGTTGGGGTGTCTGTATGTGTATGCATTTCACGCTGGAGTGTCGCTCTTTGTGTTTGTGGGTGTGTATGTATTTCACGCTGGAGTGTCTCTCTGTTTGTGTGTGTATGCATTTCACGCTGGAGTGCCACTCTGTTTGTGTATGCATTTCACGTTGGAATGTCTGTCTATCTTTGTGTGTGTGTGTATGTGTGTGTGTGGGGTGTGTGTGTGTGTGTGTGTGTGTGTGTGTGTGTGTGTGTGTGTGTGTGTGTGTGTATGTGGAATGTATCTCTGTGAGTGAGTATGCACTTCACATTGGAGTGTCTGTGTGTGTATGCATTTCATGCTGAAGTGTCTGTGTGTGTATGCATTTCACATTGGAGTGTCACTCTCTGTGTTTGCATGTGTAGGCATTTCATGCTGAAGTGTCTATCTGTGTTTGTGTATGCATCTCATGCTGGTGTGTCTCTGTATTTGTGCATGCATTTCATGCTGGAGTGTCACTTTGTGTTTGCGTATGCATTTGTGGCAAATTTTTCTCCTACTATATTTTTTAATAATATTATTAGGTCAACATTGTCAACATTTAAAATGATCAACTGAGAATATAGCATTGTGTAATATTTGTGTATTTTAAACCATGTTTTATATTATTATTCATGTCAGTGAGCTGAGGGCAGTTAGTACATGACCTTTGTACTTGTACTATCTGTATGGTCCTATTCGATGCACTGAGGTAAACGGAAATGGGTTTATAACCGTGGCAGCCAAAGAGGCATCAATCAAGATGCCCAGTGGAACATGGAACAAGGCTGGGCCTGTACACAACGTCACTAATTAGGGCCCATTTATAGCGAGTTGGGATGTCTAGATTGGATATATCTGCCTCAGCACTAAAATGGTCTGGGGTCAGTCTCTAGAGTCAACTGGTAAGGCCAGGATGGTGGAGGTTTAGGTGAGCGTGATAATAACATCAGTGATTAATAGTTTGATGTCTAATTTACTTATCCAAGAACGTCTAAGACAGGGGCTATTATTCATTTATACTTTCCTTTGTGCTTGTGTGTTGAGAACAGCAAAGACAAAAACTCGAACGTAGGTTATGGAACTTTAAATTGGACAAAATACAATACCCTACATTTATATTTTTCTATCCTTACAATTATTACATTCATATTTGTTTTGTTATACTATTTGTGTATTTATCGCATTAAATTAAAGTACTGACTTTGAAATTTAAAAAAAAATCTTTATGGAATCTGTCAGCCCGTTCCCTAGGTCACGCTGAAGACGTATAGATCATTTGCATGTCTTCAGGACTCAGTTCCTAGCCACCACCGAAAACGACAACTGTCTTGTCCTTGGAGCGACCGCAGATAAGCAGCACAATCCACAGCGGAACTGACTCGGACTTGCTGAGAGTGCAGGGTCTAAATATTAATATTAAGTGGTTTCACCTTTGGTAATCTAGATTCTAGAGGAGTGGTTTTCAACCGCCGGTCCGCGAACTAAACACTGTGATGAATGACGCGGTGCGAATCATGAGTGAAATTCGTAGTCGACCTATGAACTCCAGGGTGTTCTCGACACTGTGTGAGAGTATGGACTTGCAACACCAACATCTCCTACTCCATGCAGAAGTGAGTTGGCTATCGAAAGGAAGTGTTCTTTCACACCTTGTCAAAATGAGGGAAGACGTAAAGCAGTTTATGCGAGAGCGAAACTCTGCCCTAGTAGAGCCTTTGTTAAGTGAGGAATTGATGGCTAATCTCTGCCCTAGTAGAGCCTTTGTTGGGTGAGGAATTGATGGCTAAACTCTGCCCTAGTAGAACCTTTGTTGGATGAGGAATTGATGGCTAAACTCTGCCCTAGTAGAGCCTTTGTAGGATGAGGAATTGATGGCTAAACTCTGCCCTAGTAGAACCTTTGTTGGATGAGGAATTGATGGCTAAACTCTGCCCTAGTAGAACCTTTGTTGGATGAGAAATGGATGGCCAAACTCTGTCCTAGTAGAATCTTTGTTGGATGAGGAATTGATGGCTAAACTCTGCCCTAGTAGAGCCTTTGTTGGGTGAGGAATGGATGGCTAAACTCTGCCCTAGTAGAGCCTTTGTTGGATGAGGAATTGATGGCTAAACTCTGTCCTAGTAGAGCCTTTGTTGGATGAGGAATTGATGGCTAAACTCTGCCCTAGTAGAGCCTTTGTTGGGTGAGGAATGGATGGCTAAACTCTGCCCTAGTAGAGCCTTTGTTGGGTCAGGAATGGATGGCTAAACTCTGCCCTAGTAGAACCTTTGTTGGGTGAGGAATGGATGGCTAAACTCTGCCCTAGTAGAACCTTTGTTGGGTGAGGAATGGATGGCTAAACTTGCGTAAATGGCGGACATATTTAGCCTTCTCAACGGAGTTAATATTTCTCTTCAGGGATTTTGCACAAATATTTTTACACTGAGAAATAAGACGGAAGCGTTCAAAAAGAAGCTGGCTCTTTGTGGTAGTTGCGTACAAGAGGAAGATACAGAAATGTTTCCACTTTCGTCAACCGGAAAGTCATATTCCATATAATAAGTCAACACTTGAGGGTGTTAGTTCAAAACTTTAATCATTATTTTTACCCTGAAAACAAGGATCCTCGAAAGGTAACCTCTGGATTAATAATCCCATCATGGATGATGTCAACTCACGCGCACTTAATCCTCGTGTAAAAGAAAACCTGATCGAATTGTCTTCTGATGTTACTCTGGTGTCCAAACATAAAATGCAACAATTGTCTCAATTTTGATTAACACTGGGGAAAAAATATCCATCTCTCAGTTACAGAGCTATTAAAATGTTGGTAATTTTTCCAACGATCTATTTGTGTGAGAAGACTTTTTCAGCCCTGTCAGTCATAAAAACCAAACAGAGAAATCGAATGGATGTCAATGCAACGTTTCATCTCTCAGAAACAAAGCTGAAGCCATGGTTACCAAATATTCTAGCAAAGAAGCAGCAGCAGATTTTTGCACTAACTTTACTTCAATTAAATATCGCTTTCTCAAAAGTCCAAGACATTCTATTATTATTTTGTTGTTGTTTACTGCTCGGTTTCTGGCTATTTTAAATAAGTATAGAATTTTAAATTGTATAATATTAAATTTAAAATCTAATACACAAAATAATATGTAAATAATGGTTTTATTTCTGCATTAGTGGTCTGCAAAATATTTCTTCTATTTTCACCGGTCCTCAGGTGTAAAAAAGGTTGAAAACCACTGGTCTAGACTAGAGCATACCAAGGGGCAGATAAATATGTCATGCAGTGCAGAAATCTGTAGGCATTACCTCCACATTGCGTCGTCCTCGTTCATGTCAGATACTAACCACTGTTTCCCCAAAGACACGGCAATATTCGTGCTGAGATTCGCGAAATTGACTAGTGGTAGACAACTCTGTGGACAAAGAGTACGGAACTCGACCGAAGGAAGCTGTATAGAATTTTTGGTTGTTGTGATGAGTTTGGGGAAGTTGGAATGGGAGAAACTGTAAAAGATTTTTAAAAAAAATTAAATTACTTGTGGTTCTTTTTTTTTATTTGAAGATATTGATATAACTGTGTACTAGCTGTTTTGTTTTCGTTTGAAATTATTAGATCAGCAATAGATACCTGATAACTCGGATCAATTTTGTTCAGATCGACACACACCGCAGATGGCTTGAGAAGTTTTTAAAAGATATGTGCAGTCTTAGCGAACGGCAAGATGCTACCAAAGTCAGTGAGTCTAGAATCGATATGGTAAGAAATCAACGTGCTATCAAACCTTTAACCACCTCAGTCATATCCCATTTCAAACTTCCCCTTCCACGCCCGGTTTTTTTTTTAACCACCACCACTCTGCCAATGTGGATCCAACTGAGACAGCAAAGCAACATCAAGAGCTTATTGATTAATAATTGTCAATAGTGACGAAATAATGATTTAGCCACGACGGCATTTGAGATCTGGCAAGTAGGTCACACATGATTACGTATTAACGAGGCGATAGTGTTAGCTTAAACCTTAAAGTATCTGCTGCTTGAGTAGTAATCTACACACCGGCTACTGGAGTACATGTATTACACACTGACTATTGGAGTATTGTTACAGAGCAAAAATTGCCTGCCCGTATTTATGAAATAATTAGTGCATTTATGCTGCAATTATTATATTTAATACTGCTAATACTTAATGCATTAAAAATTGAAAACAAACTTCGTGCACTGCACGTTAAGAAACATGTAAGAAAGACAGAATTCTCCCGAACCATATCATAATGATAGCCTGAAGCAAGGTTACCACGTCATCCTTTGTGGAATTATTTTCTTGGTTGAAGTTTCTTGAAGTCAGTCTAGGCAGCTGACTAGTTATAGCGACCAATAATCTGATACTGGTCAATAACAAATCTAACCAATAAGAGTCAAAAAGAAAAGCAACCTTTAAGAAAAATCATTTCTTCTTATCACTTTGATTTTGCCTATTGTCAAGTCCAGGCAAATCTAACCAATTAAGTCAAACAGAAAATCAACCTTTTAGAAAAATCCTTTATTCTTATCACTTTGATTTTTGTCAAGTCCAGTCTTAAAGGCAGATCGATAGTTAGTGAGTTACTCGACTGATAAAGAAAGAGTGAACTTAGAACTATTTTCTTACATTTTGAACTATTGACTTATGGTTTGTTACTTAAAAAAAAATTCTTGCATTTTGAACTATTGATTTATGGTTTGTCATTTGACTCAAAGATGATTAGAATGTTGACTTTTTTGAGTGTGCAATTAGATTTATAAATGTTTTCATGTAAGTGAACTGATACTCTATGACTTGTAATTAGAGAGATTTTGCGTACTGCAAAATCTGAACATGACGTTGTCCATAGCGGTAATGCTATTCGTTAATTTGATTATGTCATGCTTTATGTTCACACTTGTGTGAATCAGGCTATGAATTTTATTACAGGAATGCAAATTTGAGAATGCTTGTGGAGAGAATATTTTAGACCTGATTTGAGCAAGCTTTTCTGGTTTTTTCCCGTTATCCACTTCAGACTGCATAAGTAGTTGTACACACTGTCTATTGAAGTAGTACACACCGGCTATTGGAGTAGAACACACCAACCATTGAAGTATACACACTGACTGTTGGAGTAGTATAAAACGCTACTGGAGTAAGAAACACCAATGTTGCCGTCGTTCATACTCCATCTAGATTCTAGACTGTAACATCCTGGCAACAACACACTCATCCAGTTACAGCAATGATTTATGGCTTGATACATAATACAGTGTGACCTTGAATGCTGATGTGTAAACCACGGCGGCATTGTTTAAATAATTCATTCGCTTGATAGAGCCGCTTCCGCATTCCATTGCGAGATAATTACTTATCTAACTCTTTCCAAGGACTCATAGAGGTCACAGAAGTATTTTATACAAAATACCATTTAGAAAGAAGTGTTCGATGAAACATTCCAAGGTTGTGTTTGTGGGGTGGAAAGAGGTGGAGGAGAGAGGATGAATTAGGTTCAGAGAGAGCTGATTGGACCGGTGAACAGATGTGGGAAGGAAATTAGATTTTCTGGTGATTCTCTCTCTCTCTCTCTCTCTCTCTCTCTCTCTCTCTCTCTCTCTCTCTCTCTCTCTCTCTCTCTCTCTCTCTCTCTCTCTCAGACATTCTCAGATAAATGGATAGACAAATAAATGAGAGAGGAATAAGTAAATGGGATATGCAACCGCAAACAGATGCAGACAAAGATGGATGGTTGAAGAGACTGGATAGATATATAGATAGATAGATAGATAGATAGATAGATAGATAGATGGATGGATGGATGGATGGATGGATGGATAGATAGATAGATAGATAGATAGATAGTTTATCTGAACTATTTCTTGATTTCTAAACATAACCTTTGTGTATTGAGATATTGATGTGGTTGTAATCGTAACTGAGATTGGACAACAATTAATCTCAGAAGTATCTCCCTCCACATCTCTCTCATTACAGCACAACGAACGGACAGTGTATGCCGGTGTCAAAGTACGTAGTAGTTGTGCATACATGTGCATGTATGTATGTATGTATATATATATGTGTGTTGGTGTCCATAAGTGCGTGCTATATAATTGCATGCATGCGTGCTTGTGTAAGGTAAAAGTTTGAGACAAATTTTATATTACGTATGTTGATGTGCGCGTACAAATATGCAGTATGTTAAAGTTCGTGCGCGCGCGCGCTCGCGTGTGTGAGTTAGTGTGCATATCTGCGTAAATATGTGAGTTGTATGTATAATGCACGTGAGTGTTCGTAAGTATGTATGTCTTGCTCTTGTCTATTCGTGTGCTTGAGTGTGTGATTGCGTGGCTTTGTGCATGTGTTTAATGCATATGTAACTGTGTGTGCAGTGTGAGTGAACGAGAGACAGGAAGAGGACAACCAGTAAAATTATCTCCCCTTATTTTCTGGACATGAAAGACATAGCGTCGTAATGAAGTTTGCAATTTCAGTTTCGGGGGTGGGGGTGGGGGGTGTTCATATTCAAGATCGCTTATTTTCGTTCAAGGCCACAGAGGGCGTTCTTGTGCACTGTGCTTGTAAGTCTCCGCGAGAAGTGTTTACATAGCGCCTTTCAATCATGGATAATGTGCTTTTAATGATTTTCCCCAATTCTACTCAGTAAATAAAATAAGAGTTAAGTACGGGGCTGGATTTTCTTAAAAACGGCATTGGCTGTACTCTGGAAGAAAAAAAGGGGAAAATATTTCTCTCCAGTATTTGCAGCTAACTAATCGGGTATCTGTGTCTGTGTGCGGGTGTTTTTCTGTGTGGGAGTGGAACAGCACTGTATAATTCTTAAAAGTGGATTTGTTTTATTATTATTTTACAACATTATGTGTGTGTGTGTGTGTGTGTGTGTGTGTGTGTGTGTGTGTGTGTGTGTGTGTGTATGTGTGTGTATGTATGAATATACATATGTGTGTGCTTGTGTATTAATGTGTGTGTGCATCTTTAATGTACTTTATAAATGGCCGTCATAAGTCACCAAATGATGAAATTAGATTTCACAACTGATTAAAGGTTCAGGACTAAGTCCATATTGTCTGACTTTCCTGCCAGACTGTCTGCCTCTGGATGTACTTACAGATCCCTTATCTACGTCTCTGTCTGTCTGCCACTCATGGAAATGAACCCGCTTTGAGCCGCGCTGTAAATTGGTCAGATGCTTATTCACTTTTTTACATATATAGAGCATATCAACAATTTCAGTATAGTACTCATACCAGATCAATTATTTCTGATATATTCTATGCTGAATAATCTCGCCAAAATATGAATTAGTGCAAAATTTGTTGTATCGCCAGAAAAATTAAATAAAATCTACAACTTCATTGCTGACTGCACTGTGGGGACGGACGGGACATGTTTCTCCCTGAAGCACTGCCTCACTGCAATAGGAAGCAAATGACCACGTGCAGGTCTGATATCTGATCGCTAAAAGATGACGTCACTTCCTCATCCTGCACCTGGAGAATCGAAGCATTGTTATCGTCGTTAGCGCTCACCTGCGTTCCAGTTTCGGCCATGTTGCTTGGCAGTAGTTAAATCGGCTTGAACACTTTGATGCAGGCCAGTCAATCTTTTTTGTCTCTATCGTCCTCCAGTGAGTCTTAAAAAGTAAACTGATTCTCCACTACACTCTCATGAACTTACATAAATTTACTTCAAAGCACTTAAGCATCATACGTCACCTCGACTTGTCTGTCCCACGGAGCTCTCTCTCTCTCTCTCTCTCTCTCTCTCTCTCTCTCTCTCTATTATATATATATTGCTCAATGGCATGTTCCAATCTCCCTACCAGTTTACATTTCAAACGGCAGACATACGATATCCTTTGATAGTAGATTGCAACTACATTTTCAGATCGGTTTACAATTTTCATCCGTGACAAGTCGGGTGGGTGGGGTGCAATAATAGAAATCATTTTGACAACATCCCAGTACCTGACCAGTCATCACCTTCCAGCCTTGACACCAAGAGTTTCAACAATTACTTTTGCACAGCATTTCACTCAATATCCGCCGATGATCTGCGAACAGTCGGGACGATATGTATCCCAAGTGAAGTGGCCTTGACTCTTGCAAAATCATTGCTATTTGAGTATTCACGTTGTTGTGCTATCTGATCCGAGGAACAGCATAACACTTTTCTGAATACTGGCATCCACCCACCAACTACCTATTGCAAGGATCCTGTGGATGAGTAAATTTGCCTATCCCTATTTCTAGACTTAATTGTTATATCAATTGTAAAATTGTCGAAGTGACCCAAACCCTGGGCACGCATTATGATGGTATTTTGTAAGTGTCTGAGTTAGAGTAAACAACTCGAGTTAAGAATATTCCAGAAATTGCTGATACAAAAAATCCAAACAAGTTCCAAATGGATGAGTAGTTTTAATTATCCAATGGTTAAGATTTACGGAAACGAGACCAGCCAATGGACTGAGATCAAACGCTTATCGTATGTAGAGAATTATATTGTCTAATCACTTGAATTTGGTGTGGCAAGAATTTTGGCCATGAAAGGCATCCATTAGCTTAATGGTGAGTTAAATGACTGATAGAGAGAAATATTTCATGCATTTTTGTTATTGATATGTTATACTTGCATTTTACGTAGAGATATATTACTGAGTACATTATTATTTCTACCAACTGTGAACTATAATGCTTATCTGTGGTATGCTAAACACTTGACATTGTTTCTAGTGAACCCACTCATAAACCTAAATGCTGTATGCATGTATTGGGTTAATAAATACTGTTGTAGGAAACTTAAGTTAAGACTTGAAATTTAGAAACTGCTATGACCTTGGTAGATTCAAGAAGTCAGCACTCTCAATGTGTAAGTATAAGGGTACACTGCACTCTGTTGATGTATGGTGGCAAAGTATGTTCAACTACATGTGGAATTTCTGGTACAAGGAAGTTACTGGAAACTGTTACATTGTTACATTGAGAGAACTAATACCATGAAGGAGCACACAGATTAGTCTCGAGTGAACAGTGGCTGACAGAACACTCTACAGCTTGCTAGAGGATTTGTGAAAATGAGAATTTTCTTGTGACAATAAACTTGTGACTTTGTTATGAAAGCATATAAAGAATACTGCAACATCGTTGTCACAGTTTTTCCAAGAGAGATACTCCATACAATTATTGGGGGGGGGGGGGCAGTTGCCTCTTCTGGGTCATCATAAGTACAATATCATGATTTTATTTTGTTTGTGGCATGGCTGTAGCGTACATTCATGCATTGCCAGTGCATTGCGTGCATATATGCTTGACCATGTATAGGCATGAATGTGTGATTTTGTATTTAGGTATTTAGAATTAGAACTGAACAATGTAATATTGTATTTTTTCTTTCTTTCTTCCTTCCTTCCTTCCTTCCTTCCTTTCTTTCTTTCTTTCTTTCTTTAAGAATTTAAAGAATTCAGAAAAAAATAGGGAATGTTTTTAGGGAATGTAATTAGCAGAATGCATCATTAGCCTTGAGTGATGCACCCATTATGTAATTTTCTTGGAGAATTGGACAGTTAAAAAAAAAGAGGGCTGGGTTTTTCTTGAAGGACAAGGAAGGTTTTACGAGTGTGCATGTGTTCAAGCAGCTATTCACTAATAATTTAATTGACACTGATAATTTTGGGTTTTCACCCTAAGATATTTTGTTGTGTATTATTTTATAGCATTATGGTTGTCAATACTTTGGCAGAAGGTTCCTGCCCGTGGAAGTTTACTGTTTATAGCTTTGTATGATTTATTTCATTTGTTTTATGTTTTTTTCCTTTTGTCATTATTCATTGCTCTCGTTCCCCACCCCATGACTGTAGTGCATGTGCTGAGTGACCGACTAACAGCCATAGGCGTGAATGTCCCAAGGGTGAAATAAAATAAAAAGATATTTTAGCACCTTATATCACAGATCTGACATGGTTTGGGGGAGTGAGTTGATGCGGTTGTTGACATGTTGTTCAGTGATTTGTTGGTGTGTTGGTTTGTGTGTTCGTCGGTTATTCTGTTGCGTCATCCACTTTACAGTTATACCCGCATTCATTCCATATATTTGCTCACTCGTACGCTTTACCCCTTATATATTTCTCACACACACACACACACACACACACACACACACACACACACACACACACACACACAGGAACAGTGTGGTGTCTGTGTGTGAGACAGCTGTTTTTCTATCTATCCAGCATCTGCGTATCAGTCGGCTAGCAGTTCCCATCTCTCTGGAGTGGGGCTGTGACAATTATCTAGACAAGATTATGTGCAAAAATACTATTATTGCTTAATTCTCTGTAACTCCATTTCAGTTCTCCAATAAGAATTACCCTGTGATTTATATTGACACTAATCTAATTATGTATTAGGGTATAAGATTGTATAAACATTGAAACTATTTCAATGTGGTTCGTGGAAATATTGATGTCAAGTAATCTTTTCATTGTATTTATATATATGCATATTTGATTGCTAATTTAATAAATTTATTGTTACATTTATTGACCTTCATACACATTTTGATAACCTTATGTTGGAGATACTGGGTTGATGGGTCTTGCTAAATATAGATTAAAGACGGATTTATCTTCTCCTTTGGTAAGACGTTTTCCACCTTCGGAAATATTGTGTGACAGTGAATGTTTGTGTTTAATGTTGTGGAAGAGAGAAAACGTTTACTACACCCATATATCCTCCAAGTGAGAGAGACGAGTGGTGTCTTCTAGAGAATTATTAATAAAATAAATTAAGATTCTCATCACTTGTATTTAGTTATGGATGATTAATAATAATAACCATTAACTAGAGTGGCGTTGTGTCACTCAGTGTGACCGAATCAATAACTGATCGACTTCGCTTTTACAGATCGATCATAAAACGGCCCCCAAGCTCGTGTTTATCCCCTGTTTCAGACCAAAGGGCAAGCGTTAATGACACTATTGCTGGACTTAAAAATGTATTTATGCTCCCCCACCCATCCTTGGAAGAAAAAAAGAAAAGAAAAGAACTTACGCCCATTGAAAAAATAATTGAAATTTATTTTTTATAAACAAAATATATCGACTAGCCTTGTTCACTTGATATCACACATGTTATCAAACAGATACACACAGAGTTATTAAATCAAGGTCTCACTTATCCTATGAATAAAATGTCTCACAATCACAAATATGTTAATTGCAGTAATTATGTTACAGCCTTAAAACGTTTCTTGGTGGGGATAAGGATGCCACTTAAGAATCATGTAAATAAATCATTGTAAAAATAAAAATAAAAATAAAGGTTAATCAGCCAGCATAGGGTCCGCGCAGATTTATAATCAATTATTAAAATGTTGGTATTAGGTTAGAATTAAATCAATACATGTTACAAGATGGAGAGCGAAATTATAAAAGAGAGTAAAATAGACGAAAACGCATTCAACTTAACGGTTCATACATGGTTCTTTTGACAGATCCACTGAATAAATCCAGTTTTGCTAAGAAACAATACACACAACAAAATACGCACTGACAGCAATTGTAATTGGTCAGAAATTCTAAATAATGTATATATATCCATGCTAAGTTCCAGTTTTACAGGAAATATAGATACGTGATTGCCAAGTGAATAGTTTCCTTACACACACACACACACACACACCTGTATATTTGACTTGCAACATAAGGTTGCAGTGACCAAGGATGAAATAGACGAGAGAGTTACAAGCAATACACATCTGCTGACCCTCAGCTCTCCAGCACTGATCACCCTCAGCTCTCCACAAGTATCCTTCCAATACAGAAAACGGAAGTTATACCGGCATCCCAGACCCTGAATACACAAAGATGAAGATTGTAAAGCTACCGGTATAAGCAAAACACTACTGTGGTCTTTCGGCTCTCCACAAGTTAAGTTTCTGATACAGAAATCGAAATTTAACATAGTACCTTACAGCTGATCCCTCTCAGTTTTCCACACCTGGCCACTCTGGTTCGAAACACTCAGGACCAAGACTGCATTATAATTATTTCAAACCAAAAGTAAACATAAAATCATTTCAAAACAAAGCAAATCCCAATAATACCTGATACCAAAAATCAGGAATTTCTACTCTAACCCAACTCTGAGTTTCGAGCTACACTGCTATCCAAAAACGAGCAGCCGAACTTCTTAATTCCTTCAACCATTAGCCATAAGACAGACAACTGGTTTGCGTGTGTGTGTGTGTGTTCCGCTCACACTCACCCCAGAAGCCACAAGAGACCTTTCATCTTCATGATGTTCTCAGTCTTGGTCTGCTTCTGGGGGATCCCCACAGCCTCGCGGTGCGTCTGAGGTGGAGGGCAGGAGGGCTGGCGGAAGGGGGTGAAACAGGTCGCACCAATTTGGCGCACACCCTCAACCGCCCTCCGTCGGGGGAGGGGGTTCGAAGCCGCCTTTGCTAGCTGCTGGGGTATATATGCCTTGATCGACCACCTACCCAGTTCCAGACCTAGTTCAGACACTAATAATAAAATGTGGATGTGTTCAGGCCACCATATAGCTATTCGCCATTCCACAGGGACATCTTGATTAATGAACCACTGACTGACCGCGGTCATAAACCTATTTATCGCTGATGCATGCTCACGCCTCTCCTTCGTGCATCAAAACAAAGTCAAGAAAAGAAAAGTCAGCATAAATTATGTGTGCACTAAATGCCCTCGAGCTGCTTACATGCAAAATAATACAAAACTTGGTTGGCTTAAAGCTTGAGAAAATACACAAATATTATAAAATGTTATATTCTTTGTTGATCAATATTAATTCGACAATATTAACTTAATAATTCTATTAGAAAAAATACAGCAGGGAAATAATTTTGTCACACATTTTATTCAGCCATCTAAGTCTGTGTCGTCTGGCCTCTCTTGCCCGAGTCCCACACGCATCTCTGTGCATCTAAGACTGTATCTTGGAGATAGAAGGGGGGGGGGGAAGAAATGGTCAAGTAGTGGTGGTGGTGTGTAGAGTGTGGTCTACACTCATCGCCTTCACAAGAGGAGCCGCAAGGTTAACACGACCAGATTGAACAGCCTAGTCATCAGTACAAATCGTAACTCAAACAATGCAACTGTCGCGCAAGGGGAATAACTCCACCAGATATGCTGGGCGAAGTTATTGGACAAAAGAAATTAAATCGCTTCACCTATCGCAGGCACCACTATTTCTTAAAGCGAAAGCTAATTTAAATGCAGAGCACCACAGGCCAACAGGCATGCAGCCAAAAAAAAAAAAGAAAGCTATAAACATTAAATCTATACGTCACCTAACCACCACTTCCACCACCACCGCCACCGCTACAAATCGTTCATATGCACGTCCTATCATCCATTCTTCATACATTCGTACATTTGGTCAGCATCACTGAAATTATTCTTACTTTTTCACCGTCGAACACAGAGATGGGGTATGGGTGGGGAGGCCTGTTGTTTGAAGCTTGAAACTAGGAAATAGATTGAGTCTCAGGGATTAACAGAACCTAAACCAGCCTTGCATATCAGCAACACTACAGACCTCTTCATCAAAATTAGGTCTACTGTTTGATCTGTTCTTGCACGCCATATCTGAAGAGCGAACAGATGTGTTGCCGTTAAAATGCTCGATCAGCGAGTGTGTGAAAAACTTTTACCATTCGAGAGCAAATCGCACACGAGAATAAATAATTGTTTCAATACAGGAAAACGCACAATACCTGATATACAAAACAGATTTTTAAAAAAAAGACTACAATAAATAATTATATAAAACTGATTAAAAATTAACGCACTCGAACTTATGAGTACCACAAAATGCCTAACAGTCAAGCATAAATATCTATGACCCAGTCATGAATGTAAGTGATGCAGTAAACATAAATATCTATGAACCCAGTCATGAAGTTAATTGATGCAGTAAACATAAATATCTATGACCCAGTCATGAAGTTAAGTGATGCAGTAAACATAAATATCTATGACCCAGTTATGAAGTTAAGTGATGCAGTAAAAATAAATTTCTATGACCCAGTCATGAATGTAAGTGAAACAGTACACATAAATGTTTATGACCCAGTCTTGAATGTCGATGACCCAGATATAAATGTCTGATGAAGATATGACTGGTTAATACATTTCTGGTTTTTAAATGAAAATGAAATATTGTTTTCATAGGACCTAATAATAGCTTTGTTGTTTCTCAGTTTTGCAGATTATTATTTATTGTTAGTTCTGTTACAGTTGAAACTAGCGTTATTTATCCTACTAGTTCTAACGAGTGAGCCAGGCTTTTATTCTTTTCGATCGTTTTATCTGTGTGAACCAGACTTTTATTCTATTCGATCATTTCATCTGTGTGAGTCAGGATTTAGTCTGTTCGATCATTTCATCTGTGTGAGTCAGGACTTAGTCTGTTCGATCATTTCATCTGTGTGAGTCAGGCTTTTATTCTTTTCGATCGTTTTATCTGTGTGAGCCAGGCTTTTATTCTTTTCGATCGTTTCATCTGTGTGAGTCAGGATTTAATCTGTTCGATCATTTCATCTGTGTGAGTCAGGCTTTTTTTCTTTTCTATCATTTCATCTGTGAGAACCTGACTTTAATCTTTCCGATCAGTTCATACGCATGAACTAGACTCCATTCATCCCCATCAGTTCGTAAATATGAATAAAATTTTTCCCCCTATGCACACCGATCCGTTTATGTAAAGCAGCCTTCATTCCAGGTCCTGCAGATCAATTCTTATGACCTGATTAAAGACATCTGGAAATTGTCGCAAAAAATAAACAATCAAAAACAAAAATGTAAAATAAAAGTATGAACACCAGCGACAAATGAAATAAAAACAAAGTTCAGTCCCTTGCAAATTGTGTGACTGACACATACATCCGGGTCTGTCGAGCGCCCACTCTGTTAAATGACACATACTGTAAGTTAAGACAACCCATCGGATGTGGAAGAAGGAGTATGGGGTGGGGGTGAGTGGGAAGGGAAGCCTGTGGGCAGAAGCAGGCGAAGAAAAGACTGTGCACATCCTGTTGATGCCAAGGCAGGGCTAAAAATACCCGGTGGATTAGGTTTGAACTAACGACCTACAGTCATTAGCGTAATGTAGAGCAGTCTCCTATTGACAGAAGTACTCTATACATTGTTATTCTGACTTGTTAGTCACCGAACTGTAATACCCACTAATTCCACAGTTCCTGGCATTATGGCTCTTGACACACTCAAATGGTAGAATGTGGCGTGTTTAATCCAAAAGTCATATGATAAGAAGGCTGATTACTATTATAATATTGAAAGCAATTGTCTTCGGACGCCATTGTAGGTATCTTTACGTTGCAGGGGAGTCATGACGTCATGTGGTTATTATTTATAACAATGCACCCTAGCAATTAATTCGTGTCTTTATTAGTTCGTTCGTTGCATAGCAATCGGGTCGTTATAATACTGAATACAATTATCTGTGCTCTTCAACGAGGGTATCTTTACTGAGAGGTAGATTCGTGACATGGCAAAAAGGTCATGTCTATAACAATATTTCTCGCAATTAGTTTTGGTCTTAATGAGAAATGTCTACATAACAGTGGGTTTCTTTTTAAACTTGTTTTTATGATCTTTATCATGGGACTCTTCTCATAATATTCCTAATAATGCTACTTAGAAATTAGTTCTGATTTTACAAAGATCCCGTTTTGTTAGATGTATATTCATTCGCTTTTCTGTAATATCTGCACATTACCCATTCACAAATTTTTTTTGGTATCTTCACTCACCCTAAGTTTACTAAAATCTATCAAATTATACAGTTACCAAAGAACATCAAGAGTATTCTTTACATAATAGTGTATTCATATTCCCAGATGCGTTTTGTCGAACGTTCTGTAGATTAGCGTGCTATCGAAGGTTGTTTCCATAGCACAACGTTACCTCCCCTTAACTGCATTAATCGTTAGCATTTCATTGCATCAATTATTCAAATATTTTCCTGAGATACTTAAAATCGGTTTTGAAACTTGCATTATTGCATTAGTGCTCTCCCTTTTTCCATGCAGTTTGAAGGCAAATTCTCCAGACATCTTTGATTTAGTGGAAAATGTATTTTGCAATGCCAGTTGAACAGACCTCGTTGTATCAAGTATCTGTGAGGAGTAAAATGTGCAGAAATCTTTGTTTTAGTGGAAAGTGTATTTTGCAATGCCAGTTGAGCAGACCCCTCTGTGTCAATTATTTGTGAGAAGCAAAATGTGCAGACAACTTTGTTAAATTGCCAACTTGCATGGCAAATGCACATACTGCATTGTATTAACATATACAAGATAGATTAAAGGACTGCTGTAATGACATTTTACATGGCCATTGAAGAAAATATACTGTAGTAGCATTTTACATGGCTAATGAATAGACAATATTATAGCGGTATTTTACATGGCTAATGAATAGACAATATTATAGCGGCATTTTACATGGCTAATGAATAGACAATATTATAGCGGCATTTTACATGGCTAATGAATAGACAATATTATAGCGGCATTTTACATGGCTAATGAATAGACAACATTATAGCGGCATTTTACATGGCTAATGAATAGACAACATTATAGCGGCATTTTACATGGCTAATGAATAGACAATATTATAGCGGTATTTTACATGGCTAATGAATAGAAAACATTATAGCGGCATTTTACATGGCTAATGAATAGACAACATTATAGCGGCATTTTACATGGCTAATGAATAGACAACATTATAGCGGCATTTTACATGGCTAATGAATAGACAATATTATAGCGGCATTTTACATGGCTAATGAATAGACAATATTATAGCAGCATTTTACATGGCTAATGAATAGACACTACTGTTACTAGCATTGTGCGTGGGCAACTGAACATGCTATATTCGATTGATTTTTATACAACCAATGAACAGACTATATATTACAGACTCTACTACAGACCATATTTTTATAGATATCATAGCAAATGAAACTGGCGAACGCTTTATTATTCTGCTTGTATTGGAAGTCGTGCTTAGTAACTATTTTATTTATTTAACTTTGTAAGGCAGTTCGGGCAGACCTATTTTCTGTTACGGAATTATTACACGGCATACACATTGGACTGTTATGTTAAATATATAGTATCAAGTCAAATTATACATACATGTTTATCGTATTGATATTGATGCATATCAGAGATAGCTAACTATATTCTGTAAGGTATAGCTGCAAGGCAAATTTTACAGACAGTCTTGTTGAACTGCTGTCTCAACAGGAAATAATTTGTCGACAATATTCCTAGTCGTCTCTTCACTGCAAAATACCACAAATTCCCCGCAACGAAGTCTGACTGTCTGTCTGTCTCTCTAATCATTCACAAGTCCGAATTATTAAAAAAAATATATTGCTAGATGGTTTTTTTTTAACAGGCCATGACCATAATAACAAGGGCTTCTATTTCTTTGCGCAGGAAATTGTGCTGTCTTGAGTTTTCTAAGCAATCCTTCACGCGACAAGAATTTGCAGACCCAAGCTTTTCCGGTCACAGTTCACTTGGTTGCTAGACAACAAACTCCAGCACTGACCCATCGCCAATGAATCCACGAACGGGAGCAACAAGTTACGAGATGTTGATGTTGCTACCAAGCACAAACTGCAACACTGACCAACGTTCCCCGTAAGCTCACGGGCTCAAGAGCCGGTCAAAACTGCTAAGAACAATGAGGCTGCCAAGAAGACTAACAGAAGACTTGGAACTGTACATAGACTACTGACTTGACCTTCGTCCTCCCCCCCCCCCCTTAGGTCTCTTGCCTTCCATTTCGTGATCTGTTTTTGTCTGGGGGGGGAAAGAGCACCGGACGTTAAAAGTTCGATTCGGCTTTCAGAAGACCCAGAAGTCTGCGACAGGGTCCGAGTGGCAGCAAGACTATGGGTTTTGTTTCCCTTCTAATGCGCAAATCCGGATTTTGTCCAGACTTGTGGACTTCATTATAATCCACTTGTCCTGTTGTTCAAAACACTCCATTTGGAGGATTTGACTTCACGAAACCCAAAGCTTTGTTCACTGGCTCGCGAAGCATCACTCGTGGGTGATGACAGTGAAGTCGGGGCGGTTTTCATGATGCGCTGTATTCAACTCTGTATGTGTGTAAGTGTGTGTTTGTATGTGTGTGTGTTTATATGTGTAAGTATGTGTTTATATGTGTATGTGTGTGTTTCTATGTGTAAGTTTGTGTTTGTATGTGTGTGTTTGTGTGTTTGTAAGGATAGAACTAGAAGGACAGATAAAAAGACAAACGAAGTGAAAAAGCAAACAAAACACTGCAAATTTGGAAGGGTATGTCTCTTTGTGAACAATACTTCTGGTGCCTACAGAAACACATTTTGCGCTCAGCTCCCAGAGAGGAAAGTTCCCATAGACCGAAATGACGTCAGCGATAATTATAAATACTCAACGTGGGAGGAGGTAACAACTAACAACGCATGTTGGTGATGGCAAGGACAAAAAAAAAAAAAAAAAAAAAAAAAAGGAAAAAATTATATTATCTGGAAAGACAAATCAACGCTCCACTCACTTCCTTTCTCCTATTACAACAAACACACGACAAAGAGAGAGTAAAGTACTTTTGCCTACTGATTAGCACAAAGGGAGATAAATCAACGCTCCACTCACTTCCTTTCTCCTATTACAACAAACACACGACAAAGAGGTACTTTTGTCTACTGATTAGCACTCAGAGAGATAATGTGCACTTGATATATATATATATACAAGTGTGTTTTATAAAGAAGAAGAATCTGCAACTGAGATTAATCTCAGAGTTATCATTAAGACACATGTAGACTAGAAAGAAGAGAGTTATCATAAGACAACTTGTAGACTAGAAAGAGAGTTGTCATAAGACTCATCTTTGTCAGCAATAAGAAGAGCACTTTCTTTTGTCTTTTCAAACTGACATCTATCTATCTATCTATCTATCTATCTATCTATCTATCTATCTATCTATCTATCTATCTATCTTCTATCTATCTATCTGTCCGTCCGTCCACCTATCTATCTATCTGTCTGTGTGTCTGTCTGCCTGTCTGTCTGCATAACTATTCCGTCGACTCTCTCTGTCTACCTCTATTTCTGTCTCTTTGTGTGTGGTGTGAATGTGCGCACGCGAGTGTGTGTAGTCATCTCTTTGTCAAATCTTTGAGGCGCCCTTACCAATGTACTCTTGTTCAAATCTCAGTAAATTTCAAAACATTTCGGTTAACTATTTTCGTCTTTCAGGATTCTGATTGACCTTGCGCGACTAAAGGTTCCATAGGCACGACTGAGCTGGCTCAGAAGGCAATAAATAAATCTTTCTCAATTGGAATCTGAAATAAAATATGTGAGGAGTTTAGTTGAAGTGAGGCTGTTCGTGAAGATGGTCTCTGCAGAAAAATCAGTCTGGCATGTATTGTTGTAGCCCCAAATAATACTTTTGTCTTTTTCAATCGTTGTTCACTTATTTAGCAAGTGAAATTATGTAATCATTTTTCCAACAGTAAATTTCATTTTATTCGTAATTTTCTCAGGCAAAAAAAAAAAATCCTGTAGATCACATTTTTCTCTGAGAATGTTCTGCTCACCGAGAAAATGTGTCTAGCTTCACAGCAAGAAATATTGGCAATATCACATCACACACACACACACACACACACACACACACACACACACACACACACACACACACACACACACACACTCATTCATACACCTCACGCATTCTCACGCACACGCGCTTACATACACACTCACACACATATTCTCAAGCACTCTCCCACAAATACACGCTCTCTCACAAACGTTCAACCCCACACACGCTCACGCACCACCACTACACACACGCACACGCCCGCACACTCATTGACACAGAGAGAAAAGAAAGTATACAGAAAGCGAGGCAAAGAAATACGAGGAAAAGAAAAGAAGTATTGATTTAAGGATGCATACTTGTCAAGTCAGCGTTGTTTGCTACTGATCGTATATCGGTGATCTACCAGTGGGCCGCCGATGACGTTGTCAACGTTTTCCAGGAGAAAGACGGAACGTCTTAGTTGCCGAAGCCATTAAATTTCTAAAAATAGCCAGAAGCAGAAGCATTTCCGGTGAGATCGTTTTGTTTTACTCGGCACCGCTGGGTTGGTATCATTGTATCATCTACAACAGGGGTGTGCAGCATTTTTCATTGGTGGGCCATTTTCAAACAATGAAACAATTAGGGCCAGTCACCTGTCAAAAATTTGTAATCTAGTTACAACTAGTTTATTGAGTTATGAATAAAAACGGTTAGCGAGGGCCCCACTGATTGGCCTGGCGGGCCGCCTGTTGCACACCCCTGGTCTAAAACAACAGTTTTCATGTCTTCCCGCAAGCCAAAGACCTCATTACTCTTCGTGCGAATGCAGTTTCAAGGAGGGAAGGGGGGGATGTAGGGAGGGGATTTGGAGTGAGACATTTCTTTTTCTCCATTCATTACTTTACAGTCACAAAAGATATTTGTTCCTGTAGCGTGACGCGTCATTCTGCGTCACATATCAATAACAACAAACCAATCTACTGACAAACGGCTTTAGGTGTGTGTGTGTGGGGGGGGGGGAGAATCTTCAACTGACATTAATTCTCCTGGCAAAGATGTTGAGAAACAAATCCTGTGGTACAATGTTAAATTTGATTTAAGTGTTACTGACGAGTTCATCTGAAATGTGTATACTCTCTAATACTCACACACACACACACACACACACACACACACACACACACACACACACACACACACACACACACGCGCGCGCCACATCACAACTAATGAATACACATTTGCACACATATTCACAGCATACATACTGTAACATAAATACATGCTTGCATACACAAACTTACTCATAAGCACAGGTACACACATACCTACATACAGGCAAGCATGCATAACAGACACATACAGAAACACGTACTAAAATGAAATTTGCTGTGTTGTCCCTGGCAACACTTCAAAAGATAAATGGTCGTTTTTCTTGCAAATAATCTATGGCACGAGTTAGCGCAGACAATACCTGTAATTTCTCTGACTCATTTCAAGAAAATAAATTAAACACTGCTTCAGGCAAGCTGGGGAAGAACACTCTAGCTTCAGTTGTGATGCACTTATTTACAGCTACAATAATGGGACTTTATTTCTGCCAGGTGTAAAAATATGTTTGGTGTAAAATAAGACATTATAGAAATAATTTGGCACGTAGCGCACTTCTGTCTCGAAGGAGCTATCTTAAACAAACTAGCAGTGAAAAGGTTCAGTTTATGTAGATAGACAGATAGATAGATAGATAGACGGGACGGACGGATGGATGGATGGATGGATGAATGGATGGATGGATGGATGGATGGATGGATAGATAGACAGATAGATAGATAGATGTTTCACTGACTAATTTCGTGCGAAACACAACAAAAGCCAGCACATATACAGCACATTAACCGTGCACTGCAGTGCAAAAACAACGCATTAACAGTGCAATGCAGTACAAATACATTAACAGTGCAAAGCAGTACAAATACAGCACATTAACTGTGCAATGCAGAAGGGCCGTCTTAACAGCATTATAGGCCCACGGGCAAAGCAGTGCACTTGGGCCCCTCTACCTACACAACCACTCACAGGAATAAAACATAGAATAGCATGGGGCCCCCTATGCTCGTGAGGCCCCCGGGCAACTGCTCAACGTGCAATGCAGCACAAATACCAATGCACAGCATGTCACAGTATAAAAACGTAGACCACCACAAGACTGAGAGAATGCGTTCAAGCGTTGTGCATTAGTTCCGAGCTCTGTCGAGCAGTACATGACAAAGTTCACGTTATTCAAGTTCAAAAGAAATAAGTTTTTGAACATCTCTGATGCTCTGATAGACTGAATTGATTTCTTAATAAAACTTGCTTGATAAATACCTTCATAATGCGTCTCAGATTCGCTGATTGATAAAACTTAAACAAGATATTTCCTAATGTATATTACCGTAAAATGAGTATTCCATATAGACAAACGAAAGAGAGAGAAAAGAGTGAGAAAGACAGAGTGAGAGAGTAAAAATAGGGTAGGGTCAGAGAAACAGAGAAAAATGAAAGAAAGTGTGGTTTACTGAAATTTTCTTCATGACTCTGCGTGAACCCATTACTGATTTATTATTAAATAACAAAGTAATTATTGTCACATGACCCATAATTATCTGCTTTGCAAAGTTTGCTCGGCGCTGGAAAAGCCGACTATACTTTTATAAGCAGAGCTTTCTGACGAGCGAGGCAAAAGTACCGAACACTGAAGGTCATATGTCAACGGGGCCGTGTACTTTTGCCATATACATGATTGTATGTTGCCTATGTAGCAGAGGGGCAATTAAATCTTTACTGGCAGTGGCATCATAAACAACTATTATGTCAATCAAATCGTGTCACAAAAAAATGTGTGGAATATTAGAGAATAATTATCCTTCCCCCCCCCCTCGAGAGTCAAAACAGTATTTGTTCTAGTGACAGATCAGACAGACAAGGTCAAGCCCAAAGCAAGGAGCGCAAATATCAAAAGTCATTTAAAATGTCTTCCTAAAAGAAACACCGGGTACACATATTCCTATAGAGAACACTTCAGTCTTGTAATGTCACAACTCTTGTTGTTCACTCCGTCAACCATCAACACTACAATAGTGCACACATACTGATAAGGAGTTTGATCAATTATCCATGTAACTTTTGTTCTCCTTAAACAGCAGAGACTCTGGGGAGTATGTAATGAACTTTAAATTTTTCAAGAAACTATAACTATTTAATAATAATACAACAAATTTAGTAGCAGATTATTTTAATTTAATCCCTATCCTAGGTTGAAGAGACTATTTTTCTTTTTCATGTTTTCCTGCCTTTGTGACTAATATTTATTGTGTACAATTTACTTCTTATTTAACTTTCATTGTTGAAATAAAATCATTATTTGTTAATTACACTTCCACTTCTGCATTTAGACAAAGGAGATATGCATGCTTAGCGGGTGGGGGCTTAAATTTAATTGTTTTAAGTCAGACAATACCATATTTTGGGAAGTGTCTCCCCCATGGCTGAAGGAGAGTGTGTGGGCCAGAATTTCTATATTATCTAAAAGTGTTCGAACTTTCAAGGAGTGATAGGAGTTCTGAACCGGTAACAATCATGGGCAGAGAGAATAAATTACTTAACGTTAATGTCTCTGAGGTTTGACCAAGTTTTCTCCATCAGCAAAATTTACAAAGACCTGTACGGGCGGAATTAAATAGATTAAGGGTTGGGTAGCTAATCGTTTAAACTACCCATCACAGGTACTGATCAAAAGATGGCTGAGGATTCATATAATCTATTGTTATGACCAATATCCTTACTGATAAGTGTGCTGAATATTTACAAATATATATACGACAGCAACAACTGTAAATATCCTTGTAAACCGTTTACAAATGGCAGTTAATATAATAAATACGTGTTAAATTTTCACCACTGTAAACGAGTTCTGCATTTTAATGATCCATTGCTTGCTTTCTTCCAGATTTCTAGCTAAGCTGATATATTATGACGGTTTGAGTTTTGCCTAAAACCTAACGAGTTCTGTATTTCTTCCAGACTTCTACCAGCCATAAGAAAATATACGTGTATATTAAATACTATTATGACGGTTGTTTGAGTTTTACCTAACAACCATAGTCACATGATCTGTGACGTCTTAAAGATTTGGACATGCGTGCAAGTGTGAAAGGTATAGTTTCTTTCCTATACCGACAACACCAGAAAATGACCTACATAATTTTTGCTGAGTGTTTTAAAATAAAAAATAATTTTTAGGTTGTTAGTATGCATTTAACTGAGCTTCAGTCTAAAGTCTTTAAGTCTGATGCATCTAGGGTCAGTGGACACAGTATTTATGTAATGAACAAGTACTTAGCGGTGTACGACAGGTCACGTGATGTTAAAGAGCACATTATAATTTTTTTTAAATCTGCAGCAGCGCAATCACTTCTATTTAGATTACATGAAGTTTACCTTGAAATATTTATTGAAACAATTTCCAAGTCAGAAAAAACACCAACAGAAAGAAAAAATTATATTTATGCTATTTTATAACCTTATTTATGTTATTTACAACGACGATGCGATAATGATGTAAGATAATAACCTGAATCTCTTTTGATGACTCTGAACACGACTGTGATCCAAAATTTTAATCTTCCTAATTGATCTTTATTTTGAGACAAAGGAGCGATTTCCAGTTTTGGCGAGGGGCTTGTTTGAATGTGTTCAATAAATAATTAAACTCGTAATGGACATTTGCGCCTTTAAATACATTTAACAGCTAAATTCGGCGCTGATGCAATTTTTTTAGGTCAAGGGCGTGGACGCTGATGCTTTATTCTCGTCTGTATCTTTGTTTTGTTGATGAAGTGCATGGATTCCTGTTTAATGTTGTGAATATATTCATTAACTTAGGTGGAACGGTGTGGTTTGGGAGGGGAGGGGATGAAAAGATTATGCTGTGCTGTGCACGTAGCAGATTTGACGTCACTGAAGCTCACGCAAGAATTAAAAATAGCTACAACACTTTGAATTGAACTCCAGTGACTGATGCGTCACATCTCACATAAGTACCGATTTCGTGGATACAGATGGTTAGAGAGATCTCACACAAGTACCGATTTCGTAGATACAGATGGTTAGGGAGATCTCAACAATCTCTTCATTTTTTTTTTTTTTTAGCCATCATCATCATTAATAACTACCTCACCACTAACATCTTTATCATCATCACCTTCAAAAGTGTGGACATCATTCTTCATTAACGTCCCCCCCCCTCTCCTCACCTACGTCTTCATCGTCAAACTCCTCTCTTTTCTCTTCATTTGCGTTTCCATCAATACAACCCTTTCTACTTCATCTTCATCTATCATGTCAGATTGATGTATACATTGACGATGGTGATGAAACTGATATCAGTCATCATCATCATCGTTATCATCACCAATGTTTTCATCTTCGTTAGCATCTTCAGCATAATTAACTCTGTTCTTGTTAGCGGTTTCCCTGAAGCGTCATGTACATTATCCTATGTTTCTTTCTTGCCAACCCTATCATCGTCCTAATCAAATAACATCCTCTACTTAATTTTTACTAGTTAAGTCCTTATTTCTCTCTCGCCAACACTATTATCGTCCCTAATTAAATAACATCCTCTACTTAATTCTTACTAGTTAAGTCTCAGCATCTGGTCGTCTCCACAACCGCCCGTAGCTGCTGATTTATATCTGTGGCAGAGTCAATTTGCAAATTCCTATTTCTAAACTTAATTGTTATATAAATTGTTAAATTGTTGAAGTGACCTAATCTTGTGCATTCCTATGATGGTATTTTTTAAGATTCAGAGTTGGAAGTAAACACTCGAGTTGAGAATATGCTAAAAATTGCTGATTTAATGCAAACCAGTTCCAATTAGATAAGTAGTTTTTATTATCCAACTGTTAAGATTTACGAAAACTGGACCAGACAATGCACTGAGATCCAAAAGTTGACATGCTATAGAGAATTTGAAATATTTCATGCATTTTGCTATTGATGTATTATACTTGCATTTTACATAGAGATGTATTATGTGAGTAGACTATTATTTTTACAAATGTTGGAACTAAGATGCTCCTATATGGTGTGATAAACACTTGACATTGTTTCTAGTGAATCCAGTCATAAAAAATATTGTGCTATATTTATTTTGCTATATGCTAATAAATACTGTTGCAGGAAACTGTAAGTTGAGACTTGAATGTAAGAATGAATAGAGTTATAAAGGGATAACCAGGAAAATTAGTGTTTGTTCCCTGATTATATTTTTACAGGGACTAAGTAGCCTTTCTGTGTATTATTTGAATCTCCTGGTTTACTGATTTTAAACCACTATGACCATGGTAGACACAGGGAGCCTCTACTGCAGTGTGTAAGTGTAAGAAGACACTACACTCCACTGATGTATGGTGACAAGTTATGTTGACTACATCGAGCAGTTTCTGGTACAGGGAAGTTATAGAAATTGCTACTGTTGTTATTCTGCTTGAAGGAGCTGGTACGGCAACCCCCCCCTCCCGCCCAGGCTAGCTTCCAGAAAATAGTAGGAAATCAGTGTGTTTTCAACATGAGGAGAGAAAACACGTGGAACTGATGTGGACAATAGCTTGCGACATTATACAAAAGCATGCAAAAATAAAACTATTGAGACAGCACTTAAACAGATTACATAGAAAATATTATAGTTTATCTCTAATAACTCCATTACTGTTCTGTGATAAGAACTATCCTGGGATTTGTATTGACACTATTCTATAGAACTGTATTTTAGAATATAAGAGTGTGTAGTATAAAAATTATTCGAACGGGTTCATGGAAATATTGATGTCAAGTAATCTTTTTCATTGTATTTGTCATATGTATATTTGGTTGTTGATTTAATAAATTTATTGACTTTCTCACACATATTGATAGTCTTATTTCAGAGAAGAAAGTGGGTGGATGGGGGCTTGCTAAATATAGATTAAAGACGGATATTTTTGTAAGAGGTTAACTTCTTTATCAAGATGTGCATGGTTCAAATCCCGTTCAGGGTGAAATACGCAACTAGTGAATGCTTGCATAAGCGCATGTTTGTTGTCTTTGGTGTGAGAACGTGTACTTTATATATCGTGTAAGTACATTCTAATTCCTACAACATTAAGTTCTCCTTTAATTAATTTTTAAAGTCCATTTAATTAATTTAAAAGTCTATAAGCATGTTTATTATAGACTGAATAATAGTAAACGGAAGTAAGCAACGGCTCATTAGGATCTTGGTTCGATTCTCACTTGGGGTTAAATGTGGTGTGTGTGTGTGTGTGTGTGTGTGTGTGTGTGTGTGTGTGTGTGTGTGTGTGTGTGTGTGACTTTTTATTTAATTTGACGTGACGGCTTGAAACATGATTTCAATAATGATTTTTTATTTAGTTTGAAGTGACGGCTTGAAACATGATTTCAATAATGATTTTTTATTTAGTTTGACGTGACGGCTTGAAACATGATTTCAATAATGACTTTTTATTTAGTTTGAAGTGACGGCTTGAAACACGATTTGAATGATGACATTTTATTTAGACGTGACGGCTTGAAACATGATTTCAATGATGACTTTTTATTTAGTTTTATTTTATGTCAATACGTCGGTTTCTTTTCACTTCTGGAAATTATTTCCCAATCGAGATTAAAAACTTGAACTGTTTTAGCTGTAATATTAATAGACTTCTATTGTTCTCGTTCTAGTTGGCGATTTTAAAGTTTAATTATGGTATTAACTGATCAAAACGGTCGGCACCTCTATTAAACTATAAATTTGAAAGGTGGCATGCAATATTAATAAAACTCATCTACCATACAACTATCTAAAAATGTTCATATTGCATTGAATGCTAGAACAATATGATTGCATTGGTGTCTTATTGCATATTTACTTTCGTTTAGTTCCCAAAATTATTGCACGTATTAAAATAAACATTTAAACTAATTTGAGTTTATTATGTGATTTTCTCGTGATATAAAAAGAAAAACCGCAAAATTATTTTTTTAATATGTTAGTTTTAGAGTTATCTATTAATTTATTTATGTGATACTCATACTTGCTACTAGAGTTTATGTGTAAATGCGTCTGATTTTCAGATTTTTTCAAGTGGCTTTTCTCCATTGATTTTTTTCGGTAGCAAATAAAGCTTTCTATAATACTGGTACCTTTATGCCCTAGTCGGCAACACGTTTGAACCTGACTAAGCTCTATAATACTGGTAAGTGTATGCCCTAGTCGGCAACACGTTTGAACCTGACTAAGCTCTATAATACTGGTAAGTGTATGCCCTAGTCGGCAACACGTTTGAACCTGACTAAGCTCTATAATACTGGTAAGTGTATGCCCTAGTCGGCAACACGTTTGAACCTGACTAAGCTCTATAATACTGGTAAGTGTATGCCCTAGTCGGCAACACGTTTGAACCTGACTAAGCTCTATAATACTGGTAAGTGTATGCCCTAGTCGGCAACATGTTTGAACCTGACTAAGCTCTATTACGAAGGCATAAGATTGAAAAGATTCTGCCTCTGATTTCTCCAATACAACTCACATAGTAAACAAGATTTTTAAAAAAGCTACATTAAAAATAATTTTGAATCAAAGCACCTGCATTCTACTGAGTACTAGTTTAGTTTAGTTTCAGACGACTATGTAAATAAACAATACTTGCGTATTTTTTTCCTGCGGCGTCTTTTCTATGATTTTTTCTTCTTTGTGACTGTAACTTCGTGTGACTTTTTTTCTTATGACTTTTTTCAAAGCAAAATTTGTGACATTTTTCCCATGACTCTTTTTCATGTGACTTTTTTTCCCTCTCACCGAAGAAAAGGGCCATCTTGAGGGCGGCTTACAGCATTTTATGATTCACCCTGAAGAGCACGTGACGTGGTCAGCATCCAAGGAACCGAAGTGCGCGCGGCCCAGTCACCGGGCGTGGGACTGCAATCAGATATCGGACATAATTTGAGCAATTAACTTTAATGAACCTCCCCTTACGCACAATCCATCGTGCTGGGGCGTCGTAACCCATAGAATCTGACCGGAGAGCAGGGCTGTCTGCATACGCTTTCAAGCGGGAACGCTTCTGAATATTTTTCCTGCCACAGCCTACTCGACATAGTGACATCAGGATTTTCGTCCCATCAAAATTGGAGTGTTGCGTCATGTTTTTTACGTGGCAACACACAGGTCAGTTGCTGTTTTTCTTCTCCTCAGTGTGGCTACCACTGGCCACTCTACACTCTTTTACAGCATTGGTTGTCACAGTCTGATAAAAATGTCATGACTTGCTGACCCACTTGTTGTTTACTTCAAATATTGAGATTTGAAAACCCTTTGTTCAAGCTCTCTCCTATCGAGAAGCTTCCAGAACAGGTCAAGACGTTATGTAACTTTAGGCCCATTGTCTAGGTTCTAGAACCAACTACATGCCACGCGATCCGTCACGTGATATGCTTTATGCTTTCCTATAAATATTGGTAAACACTTCTGCCCCTTTACTGCGAGAAACAATTAGCTACACACACAACGTTGGCTACTCGGGTCATACGGCAGGCCGACAGGTAGATGAGATAGACACTTCGACTTCTCATAAAGGTACCATTTTTATTTGATTGTATTCTGTATATTTTAATCCTGTATGTATTTGTGCTATGTATTATTCCACTATATGCTTGAGCACGGTTCGTGGAAATGACTGAAAACCTATAAGTTATGGAATATAAATTTATTGTAACTCCTTTCCATTGTAACTTTAATTTATATTGCTTTTAAATTCACTAGAGCCAGAATGCCTGCGCTCGACATGAATTTCTCATGTAATTCAATTATTGCGTGTAATTTTAATTGTAAATTGTGAAGTGCTCTGCTGTTTGAATTACCCCTTGTATGAACATTAATTTAACGTTGTAACTATTTTTATGATTCATACGTCATGCTGTTAAATGAAACATGCATGAGAAGATTACATTTTTCTAAATCTAAATTGTAAACGACGCTAGGTCGAATTTTTAATTCAGAGCATTTAAACTGGAACCTGCTTAAGTAGGAACATGTTAGCAAAAGCTATATTGGGACACATTTGCTTTCCCCAGGTTGGCCTTGGCTTGTCTTACCTTGGCTTGGATTCTCTTGCTTTGGTTTTTGCTTGGCTTTGACTTTGGCTTTGCTTTGCCTTGCCTTTGTCTTTGTCCTGTGAACCTGGACAAGTTGTCATTCTGAGAGTCCACACCATTGGAGCAGCGTCAAGAGTAGACGTATGTTGGTCAAAACTCAAGTTCACTAGCGACATAAAAGGACAATCCTCCCTGTATGCCACGTGCATCTTCGCTAGAGTGACTACTATGAGAATAGACCGGGACGGACTAGAATAAAGAAACCAGGCGGACACAAACTTACAGCTGAGTATTCCTCAGTGGAATTCAATTATCACAAGAAACCAATTGGGCATTTCTCCTCTCGAGGGACAGTAAAGCACATACGTGCATGAATTAAGAAATAGACTATTCGCGCTCGTATTTGAATTATTGTTAAATTGTTAAACTTTATTAAATCTTATTTTAATTGTTAAACCTCTTCGTAGTTAATTTTTATGCATACTAGACCTATAGATTTCTTAGATTGGATGGGGGCGAATGAGCTGAATGACATAACGAATGCATATTAATTTAGAGGAATTTAACGACTCCAATCTAGCTAACGTACGCAATTTATCAGTTTGTAAATTTGTCGTCTGCACTACAAGACACACTTTTAAATTAGTCAAATGATAAGTTGAGCAACCAGTCTGTATAGGATATGAGAGAAGGAATTAAATTATCTATTATCTTTTAAAGTCCTTAATTATCCTAGGCAGGGTCTATAAATAAATACTGGAAACGTAACATTGGTCCATTTTCCCTTCTATACATTCACCCTCTTCGCGTTGTTGTTGTTGTTGTTGTTGTTGTTGTTATTGTCATTGGAGTTTGTTTTGCCTCGTCTCAGTTGAAATTCAGACACAAACCGCGGTATGGTTGTGTCACCAATACATATGGCTGTCACCAATAAATATGGCCGTCAGCAATAAATATGGCTGTGTCACCAATACATATGGCTGTCACCAATAAATATGGCCGTCAGCAATAAATATGGATGTCACCAATAAATATGGCTGTGTCACCAATACATAGGGCTGTGTTGCCAATTCATAAGGTTGTCACCAAAACATATGGCCGTGTGTCATCGGAAGCACACAGAGTTGTATCAGTCTATATGTTTATGACATATCACCCAATGCATGTGTGACCACACTACGAGTCTATAGAGCTGTCATCAGTTTTTCACCATACGGCTGTTACCTTGGCGTGTAAATGACAAAACTCTTATTTCGTCTGCACGACAAGGCCATCGGTGTCTTAGCCATGGCTAAGTCTTTGCAAACGTAATTTCCCCAATAGACTTTCAAATGTAATCTTGACTTTTGTCTGTGTGTGTGTGTGTGTGTGTGTGTGTGTGTGTGTTTATCAATATCATTTGTGTATAGCAATTTTCGCTAGACGTTTCTGTGTTTCATATTTATTTTTAGAACACTCCCTCGATCACACAGAGCAGCAGATGCATTTTAAAACGATTTTGCAATATACATTGATTGCTTTTGACTTGCCAGTACTTATCTTTTCAACTGCTGTTTTTGCTACGTCATTACCATGTGTCATAAATGTATCATCCACCCACCCACTCCCGTACACACACACACACACACACACACACACACACACGCACACATACACACACACACACACACACACACACACACACACACACCCTCATTCTCTTGCTTAGAAAATTTGCAAAGCTTGCTTTGTCTTGCTTTTAACATAATGCTTCCCCCACCCACACTCTCCGACCGCTGCCTGCCAGTGATCTTATTGTCTTCTAAGAGGTGGTGACGTGATGGATGCCATTTAATAAGAGATCAAGCAAGTAGACTTACAAATGTGTATTGGTTTGGTGGTGACCTTTTTGATGTGTCAGTATTTTGTGTTAATAAGAAATGGATTTTTTTTGTTTTTTGTTTATTATAAATGTATTGACAAAAAAACCAACAACAAAAAATGTAAATGTGCGGCTACGCCATTTTTTTTCTTCCTGTGTTTAAGGTGGATGTGTGGTTTTAGCCTGGTAGTGTTCCCTGTGAAGTATAATTGTTTATACTTCAATTAATAGTGAGTGGTGCGTTAGTGTAAGTTATTAAATGTGTCCAAGTGTAAGTGGTTTTCCTTTTTAAGTTTGTGTGTGGTAGTTTTTTTTTTATTTTTTTAATTTTTTTAAAGAATTCTAAGCGGAAAATACTTTATCATTTTCTCGTGTGGTATTCCTTTTTTATAAATGGGTATGTGAGGTGTGTTTGTATATTTTTAATTTCAAAGGAGAAATCGTAATTTATGTTAATTAATAATTCTCCCAGAAGACATCACTCGTCTCTCACTTTGGCGGATTATTTGGGTGTTGTAAAAGTCTTCTCCCTTCCACAAGTATAAGACAGACGTTTTACTGTCACACACTATTTTTGCAGGTGCAAGCTTCTTACTAATGAGTAACAAATCCTTCTTTAATAATATTTAATAAGCCCCCATCCACTCACTATCACTCCAACATGTCTTTTAATAATATGTGTAAGAATGTTAATAAATTTAACAATACATTTATTATATTAATGATCAAATAGACATAATTACAAATAGACATAAATAGTCCATGAAACAAGTAATTCCAATACTTATTTAGGCTTATATCCTAACATATGATACAACAGTCAGATTAGTATAAAAATAAATCACAGGGCTGTTCTTATCATAGAAGAAATGGAGTTATAGAGTGATATGGTAATAGTTTGTACATAACCTCTTCAATGACGTAAGCCGCAACAGTCCTTTGTGCACTTTTGTAACAATGTCACAAGCTTATTGTTCACAATAGAATAATAGTCAATCTTCGTGTACTCTGCTAAGCACATTGTGGAATGTCTCCACAACCTAGATCCCTCAAGACTAAACTAGGAACATGTTTGCAGTTTTCACTTCTTGAGTAGGCAATTACAGTAACAAACCTTTAGCACCCCTTTTGCTAGAAAGTTCCGCAGTGGAGTTGGACACACTTGCTGATGCACACAAACAGGGTGCAGTGAATCATCACAAATGTCACACTCTAGGATGGAAACTTCTTAAACCCACCACAAGCATACAAGAAGAAAGGGAAACAATGAAAAAGGCATGCTCCTTTCTGAAATATCACATGGAGCAAACCTTTTTCATTGTTTCCCTTTCTTCTTGTATGCTTAATTATGAAGCGGGCGGGACTGAAGACAGTTGGAACTCAGGAAAAGGTACTGCAGGAATCTCAACCTCAGTGGGAAATCATTCACAGATCTGCAAATGTCTGAAACAGAAAAAAAGTTCTGCACTAATGCCAGCCAACAGTAACACTTCTCCAAATCCAAATGCGCAATGCCAGACCACCATCTCTCTTCAGAGTCAGTTAAGGAGAGAAAGTTCTCACAGGAGTCATCCAAGACCAAGAACATCTAAGGATGAAAAGTCTACTCTGGCTCCTGCAAGGAAAGAAACCAACGAGAAAACGCCAAGGTCTTCTGTGAAAGAAGCGAGCTAAAGTAGTGTCGGATCTAATGAGTCTAAGAATGTTTTGAAGCCCTGAGAATATAACGATGAATGAAATGTTGGGCAACCAGCCCTTATACCATCACAATCACAATGAAAATGAGTGTGAGCTCTACTTTACTTCTGTGAGTTATGAGCTGAACATTATTCTCATTTGCACAATGAGTCCAGAAGGAAAACATTTGCCTTCATGTTTCCAATGTTACAATGAAATTTGTGGAAAAATTTCCTTGAATTAATTTCAATGTACAGGAAAATAATATCATCAATTATTTTACGAGTGCTAATCTTTATTTAAACTTACAAATTAAATCCTGTAGCCTTGACATTGACTGTAAGCAGAAAACACCGAATAAGCACTCACTATTTTCACTTACAAATGAACTCATTAAATTTTAACCTTTACATTGATCATAAATAGAACATGCTGAATCAGTACTTGCTATTCCCACTTACAAATAAGTCATATAGACAAAATATACATCTATAAATCAGAAATGTAATAATAATCTACTATGCTCTCCTGGTTTAATGATTAAGGAATAGTCAGTTTTTAACAGCCAAACAACTAATATTGTCTTTGGTTTCTTAAGAGTTCGTTGAATATCTGCTGAATGCTCTTCTAGTAATATTGCTTTTACTTTCAATACAACCACCACATATATTACGTCATGAAGTAGAAGGGAAAGGACAGACTGATTATTTCACAGAAGACTTTGGTGTTTTGATTAAAATGGTTACATGACCCGAGTTGTACAGAATTGTCTTTTCCTGCGCCTTTCTCAACGGTAGTATAAGAATGATGTCAGTCAGAGATGACAATTCAACTCACTCATGGCATGCTCTCCTCAGATCGCTGGGTCACAAGTAGGAACAGATATAGAACTCAAACCCAACAATGCCACAGAGGGAAAGGAATCCACAGTAGATGATTCAGAAGATGAGTGATGGATGATGCTAAAACTCATAAGATGACAATAAGGTGCAGCTGATGTCTGAATTTCTGTATCATATGGGTCTCTTTGTCAGGAGCCAGTCTACCTTACATAATTATCTGCCCTCTTCATAAGTAACTTATCAGATTGTTCTAATAATTATAGAATTCACTTACTCAGCTATCTCAGCTGTGCTGATTAAATTTACGTTATTACTACGGCAAATTAATGAGACAATACTATACATTTATCTTGCAATTTTAAATAAATATATATATATATATAATTAGTAGGTGTAGTTTTCTTTACAAAATTAGCTCATACAAAATAATCTCCACACAGGGATCGAAGAATACATCATAATCTTAAGTATAACTAAATGAAATGTAAGTTTTTCTTAGTCATGATATAGCCTTGACTACTCGCACCTTAAAAAAAAAAAGGGTTGAGGTGGTGGAGGGGGGGGGGGCTCCTGTAAATAATACATCTTTACACCAGGATGAAAATTCGAAGAGTAATTTTAACTAAATTAACTTCTAGAGAACCGACATTGCCCTCTATATTTTACCAATTCCTATTGGTCAACTTCATTCGGCCAGTACTCGGCCATTGGTTAATTATGACGTATCTCTTTGTCAACTAATTACCCTCACTCAGTTTCACAGTCACGTAGCTAATCCAGTCAACAACAACCCTCAGGCGTACAGGTATACTTAATTTTGAGAGATACTGGCCCTTGAATTTCTACCGATGGCGTTAAGTCCTTTTATCACCAAAACGTTACTTCAGTGAACCGTTCATTTACAATTAAAAAAAAAATCTAGAAACATTTTGAATAACTGTTACTAAATGGTACGCTTAACCTGCAGGGCATGACGTCAACCTTCAAAATAGGTACATTATAACTTAATAACAAGGGAAAAAATTGTAGTACATTTTAGCTTATAAAAGTTCATACAATATATAGTGTGACAAATAAGAGAAAGGCGACATTTTTTGTCAAGCATAGAACACGTTGAGCCAGCTCTCGTTTCCATCAGCAAAAGCATCAACTTGGGCACAATAAATTAGGTCAACGGAAAGACGGATATCTTGTACTGTTATGTTTCACAATCCATTACATTCTGCGTCGTTATTAAATTATGTAGATCGCCTGCATTTTACACTATCCTTTCTCAACCTTTTGACCCTGACGGAACCTCTTGTAATAATTTTCAGGTCTGACGGAATCCCCGCATAAAATTTATTATATGCTTTTTTTTTTTATCATCTAGGAGAACCTTTAGAGATCTCTCGCAGAACTCTGCTTTACACACTCCGAATATTACATTCTGCCACGTGATTAAAGCATGTCAATCGCTTACACATTGACAACATAAATTCATATTAATGAAAAATATATTAGAACAAAAATGTAAATGCAATAATATGTAAGGATTATTTTTTTGTACATTAATTATCATTATCATCCAAATCATCATCATTACTATCGCTACAACAACAACTACTACTATTGTTATTAATCAAGTTTTTCTGCTCATTTTGTAACAAAGTCACACGTTTATTGTTCATATTATTACTGTCAATTCCATGTGTTTCCCTTCTCATGTTGTAGAGCACTGACTAGCCACTATTCTTTTGAGGCCATTGTAGCAATTTCCAGTAACTTCCTTGTACCAGAAACTGCTTGTTGTAGTCAGCATACTTTGTCACTATACATAACAGAGTGCACTGTATTCCTTACACTTACACACTGCAGTTGATACTTCTCGCATCTACCACAGTCATAGTGGTTTATAATCAGTAAACCAGGAGATATAGATAAAACAAGGAAAGGCTGATTTTTCCCCCCCTGTAAAATATAATCAGGGAACAAATGCTCAGTTTCCCGTTTATTCATTTTTAACTCCATTCTTTGTACATACAAGTATAAACGTACAGTTTTCTGCAGCGGTATTTATTAACCCGTTACACGCACATAGCATAATAAATACAGCATAATAGTTTATGAATAGGTTCACTAGAAACAATGTCAAGTGTTTATCATACTATATATAAGCAACATAGTTCACAATTTGTAAAAATAATAGTCTACTCACATAATACATCTCTATATAAAATGTGAGTATAACATATCAATAGCAAAAAATTGAAATATTTCCAAGTCCATTCCTCTCAATCAGTTAGTTAACTCACCATTAAGCTAATGCTGCTTTTTATAACCACTCCAAATTCAAAGTGATTATACAATAGAAATATCTACAGAATGTAAACTTTGTATCTCAGCCCATTGGCATGTCTTGTTCCCGTAAATTTTAAGCATTAGATAATAAAAACTACTCATCCACTTGGAATTGGTTTGGATTGCATCTTCAATTTCTAGCATATTCTCAGCTTGAGTTGTTTACTCCAACTCTAACACTTACAAAAATACCATCATAAGGAGTGCCCAAGGTCAGGTCACTTTGACATTTAACAATTTATATAACACTTACGTCTATAAATAGGGATAGGCAAATTTACTCTGCCACACATCGTAACACAGAAATCTTGCTATCTCGTAATTCAGATACCTTATCACATCGTAACACAGAAATCTTGCTATCTCGTAATTCAGATACCTTATCACATCGTAACACAAAAACCTTGCTATCTCGTAATTCAGATACCTTATCACATCGTAACACAGAAACCTTGCTATCTCGTAATTCAGATACCTTATCACATCGTAACACAGAAACCTTGCTATCTCGTAATTCAGATACCTTATCACATCGTAACACAGAAACCTTGTCGCCTTTTAACATGGAAACATAGTACGAAGACTTTGCCAAATCGTATCAGGGTAACACTGTCACCTACCAAAGTAACATTATCGAATCGTAACAAAGGGCATTAGCTACTAGTAGAGAAAATTATCATCAGCGCATAAACCTTATGCATACTCATCGACGAACACACACACTAAATATAACATCATATCGTAACACAGCAACATTATCACCTCCCTAACACAGAAACTTTACCTTTTCGAAACACAGAAACGCTACCGCCCAATCAAACCACAGAACTTCACTTTCTGAAAGGCAGTTTTACAGTAGCCTCAACATCAGGTTCGTAAAGGGTCAAGGACATCGCAGACTCACGAGTCAGGAAAGCCCTAATGAGCTCGAAGCTCATTATTACAACACACAACTGCCAGCGTCCGTGTGCCTGAATTCAAACCATTATTTGAGTGGGTGACTCGGCTCACCCAGACCTTTTTGCTATTTGATGCGGTGCAGCCAGTATCCATGGCAACAATGCATTTAATTGACTTTGTAGTCATTAACTTTGCCATTTTCTTTTTGTTTTGCTTCGTGGTTTTACCTCTTGGGGGGTATTGATTTAACTGTACGTAATCCATTTCTTCAATCTGCATTACATTTTAAAAACATAAAATAGCTTACTTAAAATTAGAAAACTAAGAAAGATAATTAGAGAAATACGATACCGAGGTTGTTCCTCTTACTCATGTCGACTTTTCTATCACCAAGATAGCGGATAAAACAAGTCAGTATACGGCATGGTCTAAATTTAGACCGGACTGTGTCGAGTGCTAATGACTTTTGTATTTTATGCATAAGACACATTTTTCATTATTAAAATTAAATCTCACCTGTTTCGCAAGAGATTTCGCAAAATTATTTCTACTCATTTTTAAAACAATCATTATTTCCAAATCCGAATTTTTGTTATGGAACTAGTAGTTCAAAACGTTTTCGTCAGTCTGGTAATGATAGTAGAATCATTTCAACGATCCCAGACCGAAATAGCTATTATCAAAGTAGAGATTGGTTCGAATGTCTGAATTTGAACCAAGGAACTATTATTGAGCAAGTGATAAACTGTGAACATTATCACATTCAAACTTTGGAAATCATTTGCTCAGTTAATATTAATAAATATATCAGAAAATTTAAAATTATTTCCTGGCTTTATCTAGCTGAGACAGACAGACAACAGATAGATGATAGATAAAAATACGAAGGTACAAGCAGTCATACAATTTCACCTCCCTCCCTCCCTTCTCAACGTGGATACATCCGTCGGCACAATTCTATTTATACTTCCACGCACGCACGCACGCACGCACGCACGCACGCACAAGCACACTACTCTCAGACACGCGCATGCACACAAACACTCGACCTCTGGAATAAAAAAAAAAATGAACAACCGTCTTCACAGGTTCTAATAATACATCTGCGCATGTGAGTACGTTCTCTATTAATATTTACGTGTTCAACTGTTCTCTCTCTCTCGCTCGCTCGCTCTCTCTCACACAGGTAATTCTATTCCTGGTGCTTTGATTACTTAACTGCTGCGTGCGCCTGTGACAATGCGAGCCTCGGTACGTATCCCCCCCCCTCGTCGTACGCGCGCGTACGTGTATTTGCGTGTAGCGGGTAGGGAGTGTGGAGGACAGCAGTAGTAAGGGCGCGCAGTTCGCACGCGCCGCCGGCGGACCACACGGCTCTGAATCAGCTCTCCAACAACTGTCAAAAGCTGGGCCCCTTCTAGCATTGCCGCCACACGGAGAAAGTAAACCACGGGGCCTGCTAGTGCAGGTGAAAAACCCATCCCTGTTGGTTGTTTACTTCGACCCAGCAGTACGGTGAAGAAAGTCTTTAATTAGTTAAATGCCCGTTCATAAGGACGCACGCGCCAGACCCAGGATTTCAAGTCAGCCAAGTGTACTAAGTGGGATTTTTTATTTTTATTTTAAAAAGGGAATAGTTTGTTCAGCCTGGCTGCCTTGTAGAGTCGGCAGAAAGATTGATGGCTATTGTGCGTGAATAGTGTAACAGAGAACCAATTTAACACGGCAAAACCTCATCACTTACTACAGAGAAGCCGTTTTGGGGGTGATGCTCGCCAAAACAAACACGTAAGTCAAGTGTGTGTGTGTGTGTGTGCGAGTGTGTGTGTGTGTGTGTGCGAGTGTGTGTTTGTGCGTGTGTGACTATAGACTTAATGTTGAATGGTAGAAACATCTGAGTGTAATTTGCAGAGTGTGTTTGTGCGTGTGTGACTATAGACTTAATGTTGAATGGTAGAAACATCTGAGTGTAATTTGCAGAGTGTGTGTGTGTGTGTGTGTGTGTGTGTGTGTGTGTGTGTGTGCGCGCGTATGTGTGTGTGGAGCATTTGAGTGTGTGTGTGTGCGTGCGTTGTGGGGCGTGATTGTAGATTTACCGTCGAAATGCAGAAACATCTAACAAGTGTGCAATTTGCAGAGAGACTGAGGATGGGAAATATTCTTTCGAATCGTAGAGATAATGGAATACACATTATTCACAATTCTTGGGTAATGAAGCGATTTTCACTTGCACTCCTCCCCCATCCCCAAGACTAACCATCGAAAACTGACATATAACCTTTTACAATTTAATTTTTCGAATTATTTACTTTTATTGTTGTCGTTATTACTTAATTTACTTTCTTTGTTAAAATTTAGTTTGACGGGGGGTTGACAAAGTTTAATTTTGTCAAAAGTATAATTCAATATTCTTTCACTGTAAAATTATTTTATTTAAATTGTATGCTCGAAGGACTGCTC